>JADRCC010566003.1:4548-14636 GCA_019843855.1 Hylomyscus alleni
AAGAAAGAAAGAAAGAAAGAAAGAAAGAAAGAAAGAAAGAAAGAAAGACTTGCTTTGAAAGGTAACTGGCTTTGCTGTGCTGTAAGAGGAGACTGAGATTGAAGTCCTAGCCTACAGTTCTAAGTCCCAAGAAGGTGATGGCTGGGGCAGAATTATAGACCTGTCTCTGAAATGTCTACTGCCTTGTAGATGGATGGAAGATGGAAAAGGGGGTCCACTCTTTTGAAGTACAACTTTGGGTGTGCTTGTCAAGGTAGCAGGGCCCCTGATAGGTCTTTTCATAGCATGTCCCTTATTCTAGAAACACCTGGGAGCCTTCTCAAAACACCTGGGAGCCTTCTCAAACACTTAAGTGCCAGCCAGGTGGTGGTGGCGCATACCTTTAATCCCAGCACTTGGGAGGCAGAGGCAGGTGGATTTCTGAGTTCGAGGCCAGCCTGGTCTACAGAGTGAGTTCCAGGACAGCCAGGGCTATCCAGAGAAACCCTGTCTCGAAAAACCAAAAAAAAAAAAAAAAAAAAAAAAAACGAAAAAAACCCAACAACAACAACAAAAAAAACCACTTAAGTGCCTACATTGGAAGAAAATATTTGACCAAAGTTGATACCATTATTCTACATAGTGGCTTCTCCTCCCAGACAAGCTACTGTGACACTCTCATCCTGTAGGATGCTGTTGGCCCTTGCCCTGTCCTGCAGTCCTGACTTCAGCCTTACCCTGATCATCCTGATAGGATCCAGTCCCCCAGCTCAACTCCCATATCTGTCTCTGGTCAGGCTCATGGCAGTGACTGTTCAAAATGACTAGAGGAGTCTTTTGTTGCTGGGACAGCTCCAACACCAGGCATCCCTCTGTAGCACTCTTGTCCTTACGGCTCCCAGGTCAAGCTGGCCAGTGATGGTAAACAGAGGTCACCCAGACAACACTGAAGACAGACTGTCTACACTACAGAAGTACCTATGTGAGAGGCACAAGGAGCTAAGCTTGTCGTTGCATCTAGCATGCGCTGAGAGTATTCAACACTCTGTGCCTAACAAGGGTCTTGGCTCATAGGGCTGTAGTGTAGATTATTCCAAACGAGTGGGAAATTGTGAAAGAACAACAAGGAGTGCTGAACGGTATGAGGGGATTTTATTTATAGATCAGCTGTTTCGGGGAGATGTACTGTCTTGGCTTCTCCTATGAAGGCATGGCAAAGATATAATTAGGACTTCTTTGTAGTAAGTTTTCATTAGCCCAAAATAGAAGTGTGGAAACAAGGCTTATATTGTTGTACCTTGAGCACATCATGATCTCCTGTTCTTGCTTATCCAACAAAATATTTTGTTCAGAGCTACTGGATGCCTTCCAGAGTATGGGACTCTCGGTTTGCCTGGATTGGTCAGAGGCAAATGCAAAGGTCTGAGCATGTATGTCTGCATTCTCCCTTTGGAATGGGCTTTGTGCCTCTAATGAAAGGTAAAGCTGACTGCTTTCTGTGGATGATAAAGCTTGCTCATTTTTTGAGTCTTGCCCACAAAGAAAGTCATCTGAGCACCCAGCTTGGTGCCTAGCATAGCATGCTGCTCTGGTGTCAGCTAAATGGCTGGACAGAAATTGCACTTGTCACACATCTTGCTTTGAAATCTGTTCTAGTTCAACCCCTCTCAAACTGTGGACTTAGGAGGGGTTGGTTTTGTTCAACCTCTCACCCACAGAAGATGTTCCCTAACTCCAGGTACGAGCAACCCAGATCTCCTAACTCTAAGGAAGAACATAAGACTTCCCTCCTGCTTCCCCTGTTAGGCAGAAAGATGCGGAAGGGACCATCTTCATCCTTACAGAGAGGCTCTGTGTTCCCATGGCTGTTTCTCAGCCAGGCACTCTGTGACCTTCAAGACCACCCATGGCCTTTCAGACACCTCCTTCACCCAGGTCCTCCCTGTGGGGCCATCCAAAGGCTAAACTAGTTGCCCGGGCAACCAATGGTAACCCCCAAACTGCTGTCTGTTATATTCTGGGTGCAGGGTTAGTTCACTCTGCAAGCCTGAATTACCAGCGTATCTCATCAATGTCCTCTGTCATACACCCTACATGGGAAAATGTACAGACTAGAGCTAGAGGATCCGTCAGGCAAAACCATGGGGCCTATGCTCATATGTGAGCTCCTGGATGTTAAAGGTCATTCCCTCAGAATTATCCAACCCTGCCACCCTCACATCCTTGTGTTCTCAATGTGACCTGTATTGCATCAGATACAGAGCATTTGGGGCAAGCCAGGTACCTCATTCACCCAGGCCACATAGTCTGGTGGGCCTGGACTGAGGAGAAGTACATACACACAAGTCTCAGTGGGAGTCAGAGCTAAAGTTCCAGCATAGTAGGACACTGTAGGTGTTCTTGGACTGGGCCTCTGGATAACATTCCCACTACCCTATCATAGCAGCAGCTTTTCAGGAATGGAAGGCCTTTAGGTTGAAACATGAAAGAAATGATCGTTGCCTTGGGCCACTGCAACCATGAGGTTACCACCTGGTGTAGAGAGAGCCGTTGTCTGGGAAAATGCTAACTCTAGCAGAGAGTTCCATGGATATGATCTGCTTAAGGGGAAAGCACCAATGTGAACATGTTATGTTGAATGTGCCCTGCATCTCACAGTCAGACTGCCACGTGTACACCCCTAGCCAAGCTGTGGAAATCTTTGGGGTTTTTTAATTTTCAGTAAGATATGAAGTTCTAATAAGATGATCTTGACATAATTCTGTGATGCAATGGGGTCCTGTTAACTCCATCCCACTGAAACAGTGAACATCAGGGCAGCCACTGTCTTGGCAACACTGCCTCCCCAGACAGCAGCTTTTCTCTCTTCAAGGTGGTAACCTTTGGCTGCAGTAGTCTGAGACAACACTCTCTCCTCTCATGTTCCATCCTGGATAATGGCTACCCAAAGGCCTCATATCTCTGCAAAGTTGTTAGGATGACGGTGTTGGGAAGGTCAGTCAGAGGCTCACCCCAGGAACATTTCACTGCATCCTGTTAAGTGAGGGCTTCAGCTCTGACCCCTCACTATGGCTGTGTCATGTTGTACGCCATTTTTGGTGAGTCCCATGATTTTTGGAAAATTAGTAAACCTAAGGGATGGTCAACGATCTGCCACATGTATGGCCAGATGTGGATATGTGGGCAGATATTTGGATAGCCTCATCACAGTGCTGTGGATATGTGAACAGACAACAGGACAAATAGGCCCTTCAGTGGGTGATTAGAGTTAGATGAAGTCAGGGTAATGGTGTGAGAAGTTGGCTTCATTATGAAGATTCCTGGGGTAGCAAGTGTACTCTGTATCCCCTTGTGCTGCCCTGTGACAACACAAAATTCAGAGTTTCCACAGTTTGTCAAAAGTCAGCCTAATCAGGCCTTAAACCTCTAGATTGTGACCAAAATTAATCCCTATTCCTTATAAATGACCCAGTTTCTGATACTTAGTTATAGAAACAGATATGGATGAAGTCACACAAGGCCCCTTAAAATTGGTGTCTGCAGTGGAACCCACCACGCTGGGACAGATTCTTTGACGTGGGGGGCTTGAGCTGTCTTGTGAAAGTTGGTATAGATATTGGACAGATGTGTAAAACACCCAGATGTGTATCAGAAAGATGTGATCACAATTAGGTCCAGAGGCTCCTGTTCTACAAGGCAGGACTTTGGGAGACCTGTCATGGCCTCTCCAACCCACATGTGTGTGGCAGGATCTAGACACCACAGATCATCATGAGGCTAGACTGGAATTACTAACCGAAAGGGCACATCCAATGGCACATGAGTCCTGCTTTTTACACTGTCTCCTGGGTCTGTAGTGAATCCTGCTCCCAGCACCAAGCTAATGGTCCTCCCACTAAGGCTCCTTTTCTATGGACAGGGCACAGAACAGCAAGCTAGTTAGAAGAAACTGGTGTATTTAGAGACACTAAACATTAGAGAAATTAAACAGGAAAGAAACTTAGAGTGGGAGAGGTCTGGGGCTGCTGCTGGAACAAATGCTGCAAAGAAGAACCTCGTGGGTACCCAGAAGAACATTTCAGACCCAAGAGAATGGCATCTAAGAGTGTTCCAAAGGGTACAAAAGGTATCTGAGCTGGGAGCCCATAAGAGGGCAGAGCTAGGGTCAACAGATCACTTCCCTACAGTCTCCTTGGTCAACAAGAAGGAATTTGACTTTTCATTCTCATGGATTTGAGGAACCCAAATGAAACATGCTGCTGTCAGCTTTCCTAGTCTTGAAACCCTTCTTTGCTTGGCCTGTTAGCCTTGAGGCATAGTGTCCAGAGAAAGGCCTCAGTAGTAGCTCTGGAAACCTTAGATGATCTGCCCTGGGGCACAAACATATTTACTGTCCAGATTTTGCAGAACTGAGGTCCACCTGTGTCTCGTCAAATGAATTTCAGATATGATTTTCTAGATATAAAATAATCCTCAGTGACTCTTTCCTTAATGAATATTTGAAACCATCCATAACCCTGAGTAGAAATGTAATGATGGACCCATCAACACAAGGATGTGCCAACTGACCAGGAGGTGTGGACAATTGTGAATTCCACTAGAAGCCCTCCTGTAAGGCAAACTATGTGGTTCTGCTACCGTAGCAAGATGCAGATACTTGGTTTTCTCTGTCATGTGGACACTAGGTTGATGTAAATTTGACTGGGATGCCTTCCCCTCCTGCCAGTGTTTGTGCTCTGTTTATGCTTTGACTGGATGTATTTATGGGTTTACTGTTGGTTGCTGAGCTGTAAAAGGCCACCTAGGATGAACTAATATCATATTTGTTACCTTCCTCCTTCTCAACATAGCAGTATAACACAGCAAGGCCAGTCTTCACTGGGTGAGACACTGGGGCTTTTGTGAGATTAGCACAGCTCCTTTCTGTGGTCAGCTTGAAATCAGCCTCTAGTGACTTGGGGTATGAGGTACAGGACAGACATTTCCAGACATCACCACAACCACTTTATGCCATCACAGTGAGCACCCAGCTCACTGGTCATTGGTACTGTGTTCACTCTTAGCTGTGCTGGTCTCAGTTTCTCCTGATGTGTCTCTGCTCAACTGTAGGCTCCTCAGTATTTCTTGGTTTCCTGGTGTCTTCTAGCTTATATCATTACAGGGTCAGCGCATCCTGCGTTCCAGGACCCATGTCCCATGTCTGTGACTCTCATGTGTGTCTTCTGGGCACAGCCTTGAGCCAGGAGCCACAAGCCTCTCATCTCCTCGTCACTCACAGCATTTCTCCATGAAGTCCATATCCTCTCCTCCTGTTCCCCTTGAGCATCTTTGTCACATGCTCTTTCTCCTCGGATGTCATTCTGCCCTCTGTCCATCTAGGCCTAACTCAGCTTCTGCATGTCACCTGGCTGTCTCTGTGATATATGGGACCTGCCTTGAGAAGCTGAACTCTTTTGTCCCAGTAATGAAGTCTCTATGCAACATGGTGACACATGTTGTTTTTTTCAAAAAGCCATTCCCACATCTATAGTCTACAACTGCAGAGCACAGTCCCTGGGTGTCAGTGGGCAGTGAAGGTTTTGTTATATCTAATTAGCAACAATTAGTGAGTAAATTCTTGTGGGATTTGACTTTGTGGCAATTTCCTTGAAGACACTGAATGTAGTACAATTCCAGCTCAACTTCCTAAAGAGTATGTTTTGCTGTCTTCAGCTTTCCGTCTTGTGACACCTATAAGTCCCAGTCCTTACTCCCCAATCCTATCCCAGCCTTTGTCTCAGCACTATAGGCTGGTGAATGAAGAAGCTGGCCCGTGTGCAATTACTGCTGAATTGTGTAAGTCTCCTGAATGTGTGACCATGGGGTTCTACTATCACCAATGAGAGTAAACAAAGGAATTTATGAGATGAAATTATTTTTGCAAATGTCCTAGTTCTGAGTTTTCACTATTGCATAGAAGGCAGGAACCAAGAGAGAAGGATCAGGGCTCAAGTAAGGCTGGATATCCCAGGGTGGTCCATGAGAGATCTCTGCTGAGATGCACATTAAATTCTCTATCCCCACTGTCTTTATGCCTCCACTATCATTAACATAGGATTCACCTTGTGGGGACAGGGGAAGAATGTTGGGCACTAATTAGTAGTTTGCTCTCTGCAGTCTCACACACCTTACACCTTGCCCTAAAATGTAGTGAGACCTTAGACAAGTCTCTCCCTGAACTCTTTCCTCACTGTGTTCATTTTATCTATAAAGCTTTAATACTGATAGTATCTGCCACTTGAGGTTTTGGAAAATTAAATGAACTAAAAATGTCTGGTGTCTGTTTACAACTCTCTGTGTAACATCCTCTTTAAATTGATATCATATAGCTAAATGATTTAGACCAGTATGTAGTCTGTGAATGGTGTTGATTTGGAATTTGGTAACAATGGTAATGATGGTAAGGATGATGGTGATGTTTTTGGTAGCTTGGCAATGATGGTAGTGATAATGGTAATGATGGTGATGCTGTTAGTAATGATGGAAATGATGTTGAAAGTAATGGTATGATGTTGATGACAATGATGGCGATGAAGGTAACAATGGTGATGATGGTGACAATGATGGCGCCGAAGGTAACAATGGTGATGATGGTGACAATGATGGTGATGATGTGACAATGATGGTGATATATATATGCTTCTGGCTATCCACATTAGTTCTTCCCCAGATGAGCTCCAGTCTATGTCCTCCTGGGAACACATCCCCTTTTATTTGACTTAATAAATGGGGAGAATTATTCTGTCTTCCAGCAAAGATGCCTGGGAATTTATCATCAAAATATCATCAGCCTGTAACTCTGGTGTTAGACACAATATAAAATTCTGCAGGAATCAAAGTTTCTGTGAATCTTTTTGCCTTCTGGGGCCTCAGACATCTTATCGTGTGCAGTGTAACAAATAACCTTCAGATGCAGCACACTTTGAGCGATCTCTGTGTCAGGCATTTAGCCTCCACACTGTGCTATGCAGGGGAATGCTTCTGGCAGCCGTAAAGCAGGTCTTTTCATCAATCTGGGGCTCTGGGGCTCTGGAAAAGACCAGAGCAAGGGAACCTCAACTCTTCCCATCCTCCCAAATCACACTGTTCAGGAAGGGACTCAAAGCCGAAGCTGTCATCAGGACAAATGCCTCTTTCCGGTGGATCATGGCCATAGGCAAAATTTACGCTTGTGGGGTCTGGGCACAGTTCTAAGTGGGAAACGTGCAAAGGGGCTGAGCATAGCAGCTGCTCCTATGATGTTATATAGAGGAAACTCTGCCTAGTACAGACACAGGCTCCTGGATAGGAGGAACTCAACTCAAGGGGTAAGAGGAACTCAAGATGCTCCTGGAGAACCAGGGAAGGGACCAATCTAGGACTATGAGGTACCTAACATTTGGCCTTAACTTCACTGATTTCTGGTCTTGTTTGACTAACTACTACTGACATCCACACATCCCCATCCCCCTTTGCTGTGCTCTTCTGAGCCCTCCTGATGATCCCTAATGAATAACTGTCCCATGATGATTTACAAAGAAGGTTTTCAGTGTTCACCAAACCCTGTAACTACTATGCCTCAGGCTAGGCAGGTCTCCCATGGCTGGGCAGCTGTCCTGTGTGTCTTCTGAGTGGTCACATTTATTCATCTCTTCCTACATCTGCTAACCTTGTGGTTATAAATGTCAGTATGCATCAGGTGTCACACTAGACAAGGGGACAGAATGAAGAATGATGGGATCATGATGTCAGGACACAGTTGTGCTGGGTCTGCAGTATGTTGGAAGCCCTGAAGGCAAAGACTTTTGTCAGTCAAAATGCCATGGGTCCCTTGGTTATGAACTCTCTGCTGAAAAGTGTTTTGTTTATAATTCTCTGTGTTTCAAGCTTTCTAAATTGAGATTAATGCATTCAAATTGCTTTGGACAATGGCTGATTTGCAAATGGTACTGATTTGATTGATGGTGGTGGTGACCTCTTCTGACTTGTGGTGGAATCCTTGTGAACCTGGAACTCTAACTCCTGGGACTATCAGAAGCAAGACATCTTTGTAGCTGACCAAGCAGGAGGCACTGGCTAGTACACCTGCTTCATGAGTGGCTCTGCCAGGTACTGTGTCCCTCCTGTCCTTCTCTTGTGTTTGGATTAGCTTAATCTGGGTGGTTTTCCCAGTGGTCACAGTCTTAATCACTAGTAGATATGTGTTTCTCAACTGTAACCCTGCAGCATCTTATTGGGAGCGCATGAAGGTGGGTCTGGGGAGCTGACATCTATTGCAGCCTAAATAAAATACATCACAAACTCCCTAGGCATGCCTGCTCAGAAGCTCATATGCACCTCCAAGGAAGTCTTCAATCAAATCAGGTCTTGGCCAAGGGAGACCAGTAGGTGCTTGGAGCATTACTGATAGTGACTGATCAACCACTTACAGAGCATGTAATAATTAAAAAACTCTGCTTCTCTGACTCTGCCCATTACCTCCAGGCAGCATAATAGTGATGATGATGATGATGACAATGATGATTGTGGTTATTTTGTTGTATACCTTTTGGGGACTATTGGAGAAAAGATACAGATCATGGGAACATGCACCTCAGAATACAGGTTCCTTTGGAAATTTAACTTAAAATGGAAAGAGACCTCCTGTTCTCAGTACAGGAAAGGCAGAGACCACTTTTTAAAACCTTAGATCCATAGCCAAAAGCAGACAGAGTTGCAAGGAAAACAAAACAAAAAGCCACAGACATATTGACACACTGAGTTGTGAATGGGTACCACCTGATCATAGCCCACAGGTCTTCAGTATCAGCGGTTGTCTGAGAAAAAGGCAGATGGAGCCTCGACATCTTAAGGCTCTGAGCATCATCCAGTCCAAAAGCCCATGGTGAGCAAAGTCCCAGTGCTAGAGATGGCCTGGCCTCACCCCAAGAAGCTCTTCAAATTGCAGCAGAACTTCCAGTGTCTAAACTGCAGGAAGGTCCATGGGATAAAGGGGGAGCTAGAGTAGCGGGGCTGTGACAACCCCTTTCCCAGGTAAAACCTCTGCTGAAGTGAAATTAAGATATACACAGAAGCACAAGGGGCAGCAAAGGGAGCTATGGGGAAGAGAGCATGGAGCCAGGACACAAGACCTCACTGTCCCTTACGCAGGAGAGGGAATGGGCTGAAGTCAGGAGCACAACCCCAATCTTATCCCATCACAACACAGCTTCAACATGGACAACAAATGGAAGCCTAGTCCCACTCACAGCCAGGACACCAATGAGAATGTGGACAAAACAGTGCATCCACCAGCAGGAAGCAAGGTTGGCAGAGTCAAGAGCCCAGGGAAGTGTAACTACAGAGAATGGGCTGAAAACTGTAGGAAGAGTATAAAAGATGCTACTAAAGAGCAGCACAAGAAAGAGCAGGATGCTTGAGGGAGGAGGCAACTAGAAAAATAAAGATTTGAAAAGAGAATCTAAGAAAAATCAGGAAATGTTTAAAACTAAAAGGAAGACAGAACATAAAAACACAGTAGTCAGAACGTAAGTGTGACCAGGGGTGATGGTGTTTTAACAGAAAGAGAAGTTGAGGAGCTGGTGAGATAGACCCATGATTGGCTAAGGATGGCACACATCTGAGTCCAATCCCTGATGCCCACACAAAGGTGAAGAGAGAGAACCTTCCACAAAGTTGTCCTTTGACTTTCTCATCTCTCTGTCTCTGCCTGTCCATCCCCCTCTGCTTCTCTCTCTCTCTCTCTCTCTCTCTCTCTCTCTCTCTCTCTCTCTCTCTCTCTCTCTCTCTCTCCCCTCCCCTCTCACACACACAAAAGGTGGGGGGAGACCATGCACACATATACCACAGTAATAAACAAATAGATATTATGAAATAATTAGAAGTCAAAGGGGAAAGGACCAGGATGCAGAGAAAGTGGCATGGTGAAGGGTAAAGAAGACTCTAAGAGTAGTCTTGGAGTCTCCAATAGGATGAACAGTGTTGCAAAAGAACACAAGAAACAAGGGTAAGAAAGTGTCCAGATGTAAAAATGACACCTCCATATTTGGGTAAGGTAACCTACAACAAGGAACAATAAAGCTCCTCTTTCC
>JADRCC010566012.1:0-17303 GCA_019843855.1 Hylomyscus alleni
ACACACACACACACACACACAGCAAGCTTTTAATGGAAAAGCTGCGAGTACAAGCTGATTAATTTGAGCAGAGTAACCATGGAAAATCCCAGCCACCCAAAGCAAAGCTCATTCTGTATTGAGAAGATACAGACGACTCTATATTCTGCAGTGCATTCTTTTTCAGATTTTTCAAGAATTCTAATTATCTCTAGGGTCTTATACCCACTAGGAGCTTTTTCTAAGTAATTAAGGCATAGCAGAATAACTATGTTATTCCATCATCAGACCCTTTAATGTGTTAATTCATGAATATTACATTTTGGCAAGCATAAACAATTTGCTTATAGAGACCTAGACAGTGGCCATCAGTCATGAGCAAAAATGGAAATCTAACACAATTATACATCATTTGCATATATGAGCCAAAGAGGTCTGCGGCTGAACAGAAATATAAAGACTTGTACTTTTTTCTTTTTAAAAAATTATGTATGTATGTATGTATGTATGTATGTATGCATGTATGTATTTGTTTATTATGTGCCTTGGTGTTTTGCCTGCATGAATGTGTGAGTGAGGTTGTCAGATCCCCTGGAACTGAAGTTACAGCCAGTTGTGAGGTACCATGTGGGTGCTTAAAGTTGAACCCCGGTCCTCTGAAAGAACAGTTCTCTTAACTTTGAATCATCTCCCAGTCTCTCCAACCCTTGTACTTTTGAATTGGGTCTTGTCATGTCCTTAAGAGCTAGCCTATGCTTAGAGGAACTTGGTTCTCCTGCATGGTGCCTTACTCATGGCAGATGCTCACAAACTCAGAGAAGCTGGAAATGGATGCTTCCCATTATTGTCTCTTGGCCCCTTTCTCTTCAGTAGAATGGTAACTTGTTTCTTTTCTAAGACAAAACGTCCCTTGGTGTGATGTAAAATCTAAGTGCTATGATATAGAGTTAAAATTCCTTGCTATTGGTTTGTGTTTGTTTATTTGAGGTGTGGAGGATCAAGTCCAGGGTCTTGTGCATGCTTGGCAAGTGCTTTACCTCTGCACTGTAGGCTCAGCCCTTTCTTATTCTTTGAAAGTGTCTCTCAGGGCTGGAGAGATGACTTAGTGGTTAAGAGTACTGACTGCTCTTCCTAAGGTCCTGAGTTCAATTCCCAGCAACCACATGGTCTCTCACAACCATCTGTAACAAGGATCCAATGTCCTCTTCTGGTATGTCTGAAGACAGAGACAGTGTACTCACAGACATTAAATATATGTATATATATATAACTTTTAAAAAAGAAAGAAAGAAAGTGTCTCTCAGAGATGCCCACAACTATTTCATAGGTCATAGAAAATTCATTCTTTTTCAAATAAACTATCAGGCTAGAGAGATGGTTCAGGGGTGAAGAGCACTGGCTGTTCTTCCAGAGCACCCATGTGGCAGCTCACATGGAGTCACAATTGTCTGTGACTCCAGTTCTAGGAGATCTGGTATCTCCATACACATACATGCAGGTAAAATACCAATGCACATAAAAATAAATAAATCATTTTTAAAAAGAAAAAAGTACAACTCTTTATATTTTTTAAAAGTATAATAATAAGCTAAAATAACTAACTTTTTTTAAAAAGTAAGCTGTGAGGCTGAAGAGATGGCTCAGCAGTTAGGCTCACTTGCTGCTCTTCCAGAGGACCCAACTTTGATCCCCAACACCCACAGGGTGGCTCTTAACCATCTGTAAAAACTCCAGTTCCATAGGCTCTGGAGCCTTCTCCTGGCTTCCTCGGGCATCAGGGACACATGTGGTACACAGACATACATGCAGACAAAATCCCATAATACTTACAAAACAATTTTTAAAATTAAAAATTGTTTGGAGGCTTTGAGAAACCAAACCAAAGTTGGAAAATATGGAGTACAATGAGAGTATGTAGTTAGGTCGTAGCTTGTATCCTCACAGAAGATTCCAGAGAAACACCAAACTCTGCCATATGCTCTGCTTCCTGTGTGAGCCACTACAGGTAGGCACTGTATAGGTACTCAGAAGCGTATGTCTGGTCATGATGTATACTCCACCCTAATTGTTGCCAAATTCGAAATGCTTAAACTGATTAGCCTTTGCCACCTCCCCTAGAGACGTGAAAATGCATTCTAAAGGAAGATTCTGCTTTGTCATCACTGAAGAAGACACCAATAAAACAGGTTTGTCTCTTCCCCCCTCCGAAGTCAATCCCTGCATATATGTTAAGAAATCTCTCTTTCCTATAGTGCTATTCAGATGGGTATACAAACAAGTGGTAAACGCTAGCTTTCCAACGGCTAAAAATATGCATAGAAAAAGGTCTGGAGAGATGGATCAGGGGTTAAGAGGGCTTGCTGCTCTTCCAGAGGAGCAGAATTAGGCTCCAAGCACCCATGTCAAGCAGCTCACAACTGCCCATAACTCCAGCTCAGGGAGATCTGATGGCCCCTTCTGACCTCCTTGGATATTGTACACAGGTGGCATATAAAGACACACATTCAGATAAGTAAAAATAACAATAATTCTTTTAAAAAAGAAATACATAGAAGAGATAATGTGTGTAAAATTAGTGCTAATAACTGTGTCCACTTGATACTCTCAAACTACAGTCAAGCGTCACACATGCTTTTCCTCTGTACTGGGATAGTTTAAAATACTTTTGATGTATTGATGAGGCTACTGACAGCTTTGACTCTACACAATTCCTTGACCAGAAAAAAAAGAAAACATCTCTCCCTTCTGTCCCAGCTCTACTTACCCAACAGTCACTGTGACTGTGACAATATAATTTCACACACAGACTAATCAGATCCCATCCCTATTCCGAGAATGGTGTCAATGACAGTGAGATTATGTACAGGTGACCGCATGTCGGGGCCCTCTTGACCAGCAAGAAAGGACACGACCACGGGTCTTCCTTAAGCAGTTTATTCAGGTCTTTTTATACATGCTTACTTCTTCTACACTTCTTCTAGCTAGCTAGCTTCTTGATGTTACAAGCTTATTCTGGCTAGCCCCTTGATGTTACATGCTAGCTCTCCTCTACTTCTCTGGTGGTTCTCTGGTGGTTCTCTGGTGGTGTCTGGTGGTGGTGTCTGGTGGTTCTCTGGTGGTTCTCTGGTGGTGGTGTCTAGTGGTTCTCTGGTGGTGGTTCTTTCTGGTGGTTCTCTCTGGTGGTGGTCCTGGGATATGCCCACGGACCTAAATACCTTGTGCCCGCCAACCCCTGCAGGCCACGTGGGAACAGCAGATAGGTCACACAATGCGGAAGCGGCCAGAGACAGCAAGTGTAGCCAATTCAGGACTTATCTCAATAGAGCACTCACTTTCGGGATAGTGGAAGGCGGGAACCAGCTGGTACACCGCAGCTCTCTACAACCGCAGGCAACTCTTCATGAACAGAGCACCTGTATGCTTCTCTTCTGTATTGGTCCAGGTCTTTGTCCTAGATCTACACTTTTCCTTCCAGTGTGGGTATGCAGTCCAACACAGCAATATGGAAGTCTTCTCTAAGCTCTAAAACTTCTTTGTTCTTCCATTGTATTATTTGTGCAATTCGTGTCACAGGGAGACTATATCTCATTGAAGATGTGGGTCTTGTGGTCTCCTGTCATAATAGCCCACGAAGCTACTTAAACAGTTTTCTCTAGCCTGAACTGAAGTCATGGGGCCATGGTACAGCACCATGAAGTGGACACCTGTCCAGTCGCCTCTGTCCATACTCTACTCGTGCATTTAACCTTGACTGTTTGTAAGATGCACGTTTATAATTCTTATAGTTTCCTAATGAACTGAACACTTTGTCGATGGGAACTTTGTGGGACAAGGCCTAAGAGCATGCTGTCTGCAAGAGTTTCACTTTAAAAATAAAAGCAGTGGAGGCTAAACAGCTAGAAAATCACTGACCATGTAAACAGAAATGGAAGAGGCCGGAATGGGCTGATATATATTATAATAATCTGTCTTTGAGCAGAAGAGCCTAATACATCAGTACTTCACATTTGTACTCCAATCCTTAGGTTTCCGTTTGTCACCGTTTTTCAGTTTCTTGGTGATTGCTCCTTTATTTTTTGTTCTTTTGTTCTATATTTTCTGATTTCTTTTGATGTACAGGTGTGTGTATGTGTTTGCATGTGTGTTTGTATGTTTTCAGGTGCATGTGTATACATGTTCTTAATATGTGTGTTTGTTAGGGTGGGTGCAGGTGCATGCATATGCATGTGTGTAATTTAAATATCTAATAGGGTGTGCAGGTGCATGTGTATGTATGTGTGTAATAAGTGCAACTTGTTAGTGTGTGGGGGCATGTGTGTGTGCATGTATGCATGTATGTAATATATGAACTTATTAGTACATGTATATGTGTACTATACGTACTTGTTAATATGGGTGTGCATACATGTAAGTGCAGGTGCACATGTATGCATGTCTGTAGGCAGGCCAATGGTTAATGCTAGGTGTCTGGTTATCTTTCTTTAACCACTCTCTACCTTTAATTTTTCTGAGATAGGGCCTCTCAGTGACTCTGAAGCTTATAGATTTTGTTAGTTGGCTGGTGTCATGGTTTGAATATGCTTAGCTCAGGGATTGGCACTATTTGGAAGTGTGGTCCTATTGGAGTAGGTGTGGCCTTATTGGAGTACGTGTGTCACTGTGAGTGTGGACTGTAAGACCCTCATCCTAACTGCCTGGAAGCCAGTCTTCTCCTAGCAGCCTGCAGATGAAGATGTAGAACTCTCAGCTCCTCTTGCACCATGCCTGCCTGGATGTTTCCATGCTCCTGCCTTGATGATAATGGACTGAACATCTCAACCTGTAAGCTAGTCCCAAGTAAATATCATCCTTAAAAGAGCTGCCCTTGTCATAGTGTCTGTTCACGGCAGTAAAATCCTAAGACAGAAGTTGGTACCCTCAGAAGTTGGGGTGTTGCTGCGATAGGCCTGATCATGCTTTTGTTTGGAAGAATGTGGATTTGGGGACTTTGGATTTGAAAAGCAGTGGGATCCCTTAACTGGGGCTTAATGGGCCATCCTAGTAGCAATATGGAAGACTTTGGTGCTGAGACTGATTTGAACTGTGTGGACCTGGCCCAAGAGGTTTCAGTGGAAAAGAAATTTCAGTGTGTGGCCTAGAGACTGTTGTTGTGGTATTTTGGTGAAGAATGTGGCTGCTTTTTGCCATTGTCCAAAGAGTCTGCCTGAGGCTAAGGTGAAGAGATTTAGATTAATTGCTTTGAAAAGGGAAATCTCAAAAGAGCCTGGTACAAATTCTGTTGTGTGTTTACTAAAGTTCATTCTTTGAAGAGCATTTTAATGAAAAGAAGCAAACTGAGAAAGGAAAAATATAAAATATGTGGTTCAATTATTAAAGGGGCACCAGGAAATAGAATGGAGATGAATCCTATGTTCAAGGAGGTAACAGGTTTGTGGCAAGATTCCATCCAGTTAAATTTAGGTCCAGGCATAGTGGTACACATCTTTAATCCCAGGAAACAGAGCCATGCAGATCTCTGAGTTCAAGGCCAGTCCACAGAGGAAGTTCCAGGACAGCCAAGCTTATGAAGTGAGAGAGTTGGAAAACAGAAAGCTGGTAATAGAACAAGGGATGGGTAGGGCATGTTCCAATCCCAGCAAGGAGCAGAACTCGGCCATGTGGCTCTGGATTTAGTGATTTTACATGGTGATTGTATATGGGGATCCATCCCATATACAATCACCAAACCCAGTCACTATTGTGGATGCCAACAAATGCTTGCTGACAGGAGCCTGATATAGCTGTCTCCTGAGGGACTACTGGGACAACTGATGCTGAGGCGGAGGTGGAGGCGGAGGCAGGCAGTTACCTGACACCCAGTTACCAGGTGTCTTAGTTAACTGTAATCCCCAAAGCAAGACAGGAAACCAGCTGGGTAAACTCCAAACTCTGCATCTCCACGTATGACATCAGAGCCATCTTCAGAACTCCACTCCTTTTTTTTTTATCTTTGTTGATTGCAACCAAGTTCTTGCTCCTGTGCTAGTTTCACTCCCTGTTAGCAGCTTTCTTCAGCAGATATCCCATGGCTCTGGCATTTCTAACATCTTGGGGTGTCCAAGGCAACTTCAATATTATAGCTTCTTGTTCCAGTGTCTGGGATCCACACATGATCTTCTGGGCTCCCCCAAAGGGTGTGGGTCACTTCTCCAGCTCTGCTCTCTGTAGCACTCTAGATTCTGGTTGACTCCACTCTACTGTTGCTGCTGCTGTTCTTGGTGAATATCCCATGGTACTGGCATCTCCAATGCACTGGGGTCTTCTGCTGGAACTAGGCTTCACCCATAGCCTCTCATAGGCTCTCTTCATGGTGCCAAGCCTCAACTTCTTTGCACGACCCTTTCAGTCCTGGGTCTTCAGCTGCAATTGAGGCTGCACCTTCACCAATAGCCCTCCCTGGCCTCTCACAGTGCCAAGTCTCAGCTGCTCTCCATGACCCCTTTATACCTTCAAAACCAGTACCACCTGGGTGATTCTTACACATTACCAAGTTCAGCTGCAGAACAAGGTACAACCTTGGCTATCTCTGGAACACAGCTTCTTTGTGCTTTCAGAAAACACTTCGAAGAAGATTTCACCTCAGTGATTCTGGTCTCTTAATCACCACTAATTTCCTACCTCCAGCTAACCAGCATCAGTTGTCCCAGTAGTCCCTTCTATGCTTTTCTTAAGGAAGCCAGAGGATCAATGGATCTGGGTGAGAGGGGTGGTTGAAGCGGGTACCTGGGAGGAGCAGATGGAGGGGTGGCTGTGGTTGTGATGTTGCATAATAGAAGAACAAATAAAAAAAATAGCCCAGGAAACTTACACAAATAAATATGTAATGAGTTGTATTTTATACACTTTGGGAAAAATATGAAAATGAAATAAAAAAATTCTAGTCAAAGTAAATAAAAAGAATAAATTTACCCAAAAATTAAAGCCTCTACAATATAACATGCACTATGTTCAAAAATAATTGAAATTTCCTCAATATTAAAAAAAAACAACCAATGCAATCTTAAGGGGAAAAAAAGGCAGAGATAATGGAAACCTACCAAGGAGACCTCCATGTTGGAATTCTCAGGCAAGGAGCTGTAACAGCGAGGTATAACAAGGTAAGTTATATGTCTTTAACAGAGGAGATGGAAAAACTCAGCAAGAAAGTAGAATGCCCTTGCCTAAAAGTAAGTGAAACTTCTGGACTAGAGCACTGCTGTATCCAAACCATAGGTGCTGCGTAGGTATCATGAAGTATCATGAGGACAACAAACTTGAAGGTGGAGGGAGAGGGAACCATCAAAAGGATCGGTAGAGATCTGCTAATGCACACACATAAAAAGAGTGAGTACAGATTGAAACTATTAGATTAACAAAATAGTAAGGGCAAATGTTAAGATAAAGCAAATTGACTGGAAGGAAACATGGATATCAGGAAAGAAGAATGCCTATAATGGTAGGACACAGGCAAGTAAGAGTCTGCTGGCTCTCCAGAAAGCATCCCTTGGCCTCACTCTAAAGCTTATTGCCTGAATCCCAGATTTCCTTTTATCCCTCGCTTCCATAAAGGCCCCAATTACCACATTGCTTCTTCCCGGGAATCTGGAGCTCTGTGCCGATAATAATTCAAGTTTCTTTAACAAGTAGGCAGTGGCTCTGTTGTCCAGGGGACATCGTTCAATAAACATGCTGTGCCTCAAACCTCCCTGATCTCCACTTATCTCGGAAACTAATTACCTTGCTAACGGCAGAGGCTGTGTAGCCATGCTAATCAGCTGCAGGATAGTGGCAATCCTCTGCTCTCAGGAGAGAGTGCACACTGTGGAGACAGAAATGGCAGCTCTGGAAGTGGAGGTCAGCTCTTCTTTGAGACTAAGCCCCAGAAATAGTCAAAATAGCACTTAGCAGGGAGACAGACTTGGACGCAGATTCCTCCTAATGCTGAGCGTGGCCTTTAATTAACTTTCAGAGAAATAAAGAGAAATAGACATGGAGGGTACCCCATTAACATTTTACCCCTTTTTCTGAATAGCAATGTGTATGCTAATTTCCTGCCCAGTCCTCTTACTGACCACAGTCTCTAAGGGGAACTTGGCCAAAGCAGATTAGCCAACATATTCCCTGATGACAAAATTTTCCTCCATAAATAATGCTAAAGACAGCACTGTTTATTTGTTCAACTTTAACATTTTCTTGTGCATGAGCGTCATGGAGGCCATCAAGTCTCGCTCACAGAAAAGATCCAGGACAAAGGTTCTTGTTTTTCTGCAAACCAAGGTCAGCGTTGGGACTTTTCTTTTTTTTTAACTTTCCCATTCGGTCCAGTTATAACTTTGCCCTTAGAAGGAGCTCTTTTACAAAAGACCTATCAGGAACAAGCTATCTCCAAGTAAGAGTAAAAAGGTCACCAACATTTACATGAGCAGTGGACAACAATATGTTCTATGGATTCCAAGCCTCTCCACGAGAGAGGCTTCAGGAAGTAGTCTGGAATTTAGTAGTTTCTGGTTGCTGCAACTGTACCAACCCCATGGTACTACCCACCGTCTATAATAACTGCCAAGCCTTCGTTGTGAATTAGCACCCTTCTGCACTGCCCTGTTCCTCCATGATCAATGGACAGTGGTTGCTGAACAGATGGGAGAAGCACAAGTCAGACAGAAGAGCCCCTGCTGCACTTTTTAAAAAACTATCCCAGCGAGGACAGACATGGTGGTGCACACCTTTAATCCCCACACTTGGGAGGCAGGGGCAGGCAGATCTCTGTGAGTTCGAAGCCAGACTGGTCTACATATCGAGTTCCAGAACAGCCAGCTGTTATACAGAGAAACCCTGTCTCAATTAATTAATTGGTTGATTGATTGATTGATTTTTTGAAAGGCTCCCAAAAGCCCTTAGTTCCCAGCCTACACCACTACCACAAAGTACTAGAAACTTCAGGAAGTGTGATATGGTATGGTGGAAGAAAGATAGATCATTAAAGGCATGTCCTGGAGGGGGATATTAGGACACTAGGCTGTACACTTGCTTTCTCTTTTGTTTCTGGCTTCTTTAAGGTGAGGGTCTTCTCAGCCATGTGCTCCCACAGGATGGTGCCGCCTCAGCCCAGACCCAAAGCATCAAAGCCAACGGAAAGCGCGGAAGCTGTGAATGCAAATCAACCTTACGTCCTTCTAAGTGGAGTCTCTCTGGCATTTTGTTATAGTTACGGGACACCCGTTTACAGAGCTCCCAAATCAGTGAGAAGCAAGAGCAGCTGGGCGTTTTCTTCAGGAGCTTTTCAAAATGGATTTGCGTTTTACACCTTCCTGGGGAGGGACATTCTCGGGGCAATGCGTGCAAGGAAACCTCTCAGAGCCAGAGAAGCTGGAGCCTGGCCATGGGGGCTGGCCAGCATGGCCTTGACTATATGAGTTACTATGCCACATCCACAAAGCACTTCGTCAGCAGCACGCACGCAAGTCCATGAAGTACAGAACGTTCTGAAGCTAACGGGAAGAGCAGCCAATGTCCTGACAGCTCATCTCCGGGATCTTTTTTTTTTTTTTTCTCTTCAGTAAGCAGCCAAAACTCACTGCAAACGAGCAGCTGCAAAGGTCGTGCAGGAGAGTTTTTGCCATCTTTAAATGATTTCTTATGCACAGAGGAGGAATGCTCAGAGCAGGGGGAGGATGGGGTGTTTCTCTTCCGAGTCAACCTGGAAGGCGTGAGACCTTTCTAGGCACACTGATGCTGCCTCCTGCCTGCTCCTCCGTCCTCCCCCCACCTACACGTTAGCATCGCTCACTTAATTCCAACGTATCTTATTGCACTGGCCGTAAGAGCATTCATTATTGATTTGCTGGCTCTCGTAGACACAAGTATTACCCGGTAGACTTTGTTACTAAAGTATAACAAGCAAGAAAGTGGCCTCTTGTTAGATAATTCCAAGTTTTATTGATGCATCACTTCTGCATAAGGATGCAAATCTAGGAACAATACATCCTGAAAGTTAATTGAAGGTAAAATCAAGAACACATTGCTTCGTGTTTGGAATCTGCTCAGGTCCTTTTCTGTAAGACAGGTATGGAGATAGCACTACATTTGGTCGGGGGGAAAAATCACAGGAGGCACATTTTCTATCCCTCCCTTAAAAAAAAAAAAAAAAAAAAAGAGGGCTAAGACTTAACAGAGCAGGGAAGGATTCCATTCCTGTACACACAGGGTTTTGAAAACTTCCGATGTAAGTTCTGTTTCATTTGTTTCACAGCTATTCAAAAGCGGACAGAGCCATCTGCTGCACCTGACTGCCGCTCAGGCCAATTTCCTGATGTTGGTAGGGTTGGCAGCAGCAAGGCTACCATACTCTCTCACTTGGAAGATAAAAGATAGAACCCGTAGGGAAATGTAAGGTTACTGAATTATAGTTAACCGAAGAGCAGAAAACAGAGGAAGTGGCTGTCATTCAGTTTTTTCAGTCAAAGTGACAACTCGACACAAGAGGTACGTGAGAGAGGCTGGCCTTCTGGTGAACTAGAGGTGGAAATAAATAGGGCAGTCAGGAAAAGAAAGCATTTGAGGAAAAAGGGACTATTTGCAATGAACAAGATGCTCATGGTCTGTGATAGGAGCTTCCAGTTCCCCATGGCAGAGGAACCCATCTCGGGAATCCTCACCAGATCCCATCTTGCTCATTTCACCTGTGCCTAGACTTGGGCTTGTCCTCATGGTAATACCTCCCACAGAGGCTGCACTTCCTGAAGCACCACGAGTACCTGTTGTGGACTCTCAGACAAGTTCCTTCCCCCTGGGCCCAGAGCTAGGAGCTTACCTCACCCCCCAGGACTCTGACCCTCCTGGCCATTAGGCGGTTTGTGGTGAGGTGAGGTACTTTTGCATCAGTAATGTCTGCTAAAGCTTTGCTGTTGTGCAGCCTAAGGGTTAGAGTGTTTAGAAGAACAACTCTGTGAATTCTTAAGGGACATTCTCTCCCTGACCGGCTTCTAGGGGGTTCAGACTCCAGGACTCCAGGGCTGCATCTGTTTATGAAGTCTTGTTCTTTCTTCTTCTTTGAGGCTATATTCTCTCAAGAGGTCCCCTTACCTGTCACGCACAATGGCTGCAGGGTAAATCTAAACACTAGTATCAGCCAGAGATCAGGTGGGGCAGGGCTTCCTTCCATCTGTGAGTAGGGAAGACTTCCCAAATCCTCAGAAAGGAGGTCCAGTGAGGCTCTGCAGCTCCAGGGCAGGGCGTCGGCCAACCCGTGAGGTGGTCGGGTGCCCTTGGCTTTATCTGACTCAACACTCTGCTGAAGTGCAACTTCAAACTGCTGAAATGCATTGTGTTTCTAGTTCTCAAAAGGTGCCTCAAAGTTTTGAATGAAAATTCAAAAGCTTTTCAATATCCCTAAGGGAAATGGTTGGATCAGGTGGCTATTAGAAACTTCTAGCTTCTCTGTGAACTTCCATTATTCTGTCAGGCTGGCCTGCTCACAGGAGTCACTCAAGAAATGCTTGATGAACCAAAATTCCCAGTTCTCGTTCATTTCTCTACCACAGAAAGACAAGGAGTACAGGAGAGAAGGAGTAGGATTTTTTGCTTCTTGTACCATAGTCTAGTGCTGAATCCAAGCCCTCTATTCTACTTAACAAGAGACCAGCATTTCCCCTGTGGTATGTCTTTATATCTTGCTTAACACTGGAGAGTCCACAGAACAGGTCTAGGTGACTTGGGAACAAACAAAACCAGAAAATGTTTTCCGTGATTTTGATACTTTAACCGGATGGTCAAAATAGAAAGCAAATATTTTATATTACCAAAAATTTTAGTTTTCAAAAGTATAGTTTAGCATTTATTGCATGGATACAAGGTATGTAAGATGTGTGTGTGTTAGGAAATTTTTCTTCTATTTTACACGGAATTTATTTCTATGCAGAATATAGCACCATTTCCTTAATCATTTATATACTCTTTTACTCATTCAGGCATTTGCCTACCCATCCATCCATCCATCCATCCATCCATCCATCCACTCACCCACCCATTCATCTATCCATACATCCATCAACCCACCCATCCACCCATCCATCTATCCATTCACCCACCTGCCCACCCACCCAGCCAGCCACCCACCAACCCACATACCAACCCACATACCAACCCATCCTTTATTTTTTCTATCTTTAATTTGAATGACAGCCATCATTTTGTCTTTGTGCTTAAAAAAAGAAGAAGTGCCAGAATCAAAGTGGGCAGGATAAGGAAAACACCTCTGTCTCTTCTCCTTGGATTATTCCTTCCGTGTTGGTCAGGACCCAACTAGAGACACAGAAAGCCCAGGAGGTAGTACATAAGAGATTTACTGGGGGAGGAAACACACTGAGAGATTTACCAGAGGGAATGGTTTATGTGACTGGGGGGGAAAGCTAGGCAGGTCCAAAATCCCAGAGAGCAGCATTACGACAAACAAGCTGGAATTCTCAGGCACTAGCTGACACTTTGGGCCTCAGACAGACGTTTTCCTCTCTGAAGAAGCATCAGCTCCACTCTCAGTCTGTGGCAGACCAACTAGACTCTATAGGACAAGTGAGAACTTACCTAAAATCAGCTGATCATGGTCTTCAATCACAGGCACAAGATACTTTCATAGTAACTCCTGTCCTAGTGTCTGGACGAGTGACTCGAGCCAGGAGCCAGCCTGACACATCAAATAACTATCACACCATCCACAAGAATCTTCAAGCTCACTGTCTGTCTTCTCTGAAACTATTGACTGTATTCATTCTATTTCAGCCATTCAGACTATAGTCACCCTTTGGAATGCAGCTCACATTTTAAGATCTGTGACTGTAGAATACCTCGTTCTTTGATCTTTCCTACTCCTTATATCTCTACCAAGTTTCTTCATGCCTGCTGTATTCTGACACTGGCCCCTGCTCCTTCTCTTCTCATCTAGTCAACCAGAATCACACTCCAGTGATGCTACAATAGGGGCACACCCACTGTGACACTTCTTCTTAACCTACCTGTCCTTTAATATCACTGCTGGGAGGTATCCACAGGGCTCTCTTCTTCCTCTCTCTTTCTCTGGATATCCTAGAAAATTGTTAAATAAAGTCAAGGACTGATGCCACAATAAATTCGTGTCATCCCTGGACGCTAGCCTCTCTTGCTTATGCTTAGCATCAGTATACCCTGTAGCTGCTTGTATTATGAATGCTAATTATGGTCCCCCAAAAAACTGTTTAAATGAGAATGTCTGCAATAGCTCCTGGGAACCTGCCCCTAGTTGGTTCTGATTGGTAAATAAAGATGCCAGCAGCCAATAGTTAGGGAGGACAGACAGAGGTGGGATTTTAGGATTTCCAGGGCTTGGGACCTGGAAGAGATGGAGTAGCTCCACCATGCCAGGAGAGTGTGGAGGAGTGGAGAGACACCATGCCTGAGTGGAGGACAGAGAGACAGAGCAGTGGTGTAAAGGAGCCCTTTCCCTGCCGCAGGCTACATGCTGTCCTCAGCCTGTGGGCCGGACCCTGCTCCCAATTCCTTGAGACTCAGAGTAGCCTAGATGTCCTGGAGTTTGGGGACCTGTAGCCCCGGCCTCCTCATGGGCTGTGGATCAACACTTCATTTCCAACTTCTCCGTGCAGTTCTCCAGCCGCATCTGGGGGCTTGGAAGCCACGGAACACCAGCTTCAGCTTTCTCAGATCTCAGACTATGCTTTCCCACCTCTGGAGAGGTGTCTCTGCACTTCTCCTGAGGCCCAGCACCCACCTGGCAGTGGCATGGGGTAAGCATAGTCAAACTCCCGGCCTTTTGCCTCCCAAGCGACTGTGCCCTAAGACAGGTCGAACTTGGACCAACACCCTGGTATCATACCAACAGACCACAGGATTGCAGCTTTTCCCTCATTCCCTCCTCTTTCTAAAAGTCCCTGTGTCTCCCCCACCCCCATACTCTGCTTTCTCTCCACTTACATAACCAATCCCTTCATCCTACCCCCTGAAGCTAACCCCATCACTTATATTCGCCATCTTAAAGTTCTGTCTTTAGAGCCCTCCTCATCCTGTCAGCCCTCTTCCTGTCTTTCAAGTTCTTTCTTTCTGTTTTACATTTCTTTCCATCTCTAAAACTACAAGCAGCATTTTCTGTTCTAAAAAGAAGTTCAAGAGAATAGAACCTTTCTTCATGTTCTTCTTCCTACTGAAGCTCTGTTCTCCTATTAGATATCCTTGGGGACCAATCTATATATTTTATCTGCTTCTGGCTCCGTGATTCTCCCTGGAAACACATCATTGCCTTGAGTATCATGACCTACTAGCCATCCAACCCATTGGCTTTGAGTATCATGACCTACTCTAGTCATCCAACCCAATGGCTTTGAGTATCATGACCTACTCTAGTCATCCAATCCATTGGCTTTGAGTATCATGACCTACTCTAGTCATCTAATCCATTGGCTTTGAGTATCATGACCTACTAGTCATCCAACCCATTGGCTTTGTCCTGGTTAGGTTTTTGCCAATTTAACACAAGCTACAATAAAATAGGAAGAGGAACCTTAGTTTAAAAAATGCCTCCGCTTGCAGGAAGGCAAGTCTGCATGGCCTTTTCTTGATTGGTAATTGCTGGAGGGCCCAGCTTACTGGTGTAGTGTCACCTCCTAGGTAGGTAGTCCTAGGTGATATAAGAAAGCAGGTTGAACAAGCTATGGAGAGCAAGCCAGTAGGTAGCCTCCTTCCATGGCCTCTGTTTCAGTTCCAGTCTCCAGTTTCCTCCCTGAAGTTCTTACCCTGACTTACCTTCATGAGTATAAGCTGTGAGGTAAAAGAAACCCTTTCCTCTTCTAGTTTCCTGTGGACATGGTATCTAGTGCAGCAATAGAAAGTACACTAAGACAGGCTTTTTATAACAATGGACTACTAACCAATCGATTCTTGAGTCCTAGATCTTACTTGACTTTCTTGACCACTCCATAGCTCCCTCTTCTTACAAGCAATTACCTTTGCTCATACATCTTTCGAATGGGGAACTTATATCCCAAGGGCTTCACCAGGACACTGTAGAAGAATGGGGATGCAAGACTACCAGGGTGTGTGTAACTGGAAAAAAATCATTAAAAATATAACTACAAGGATACTTTGTGTATGTAGAAAGTAAAATCGGCTAAAAAAAATGATATTAAACCACAAGCTTTCCAAGAAATACCATGTATGTAGAGAATGCTGTAAGCCATACCCGCCAAACTGTAGATGTATGTCATGCACTACCTTTGGTTGGCAGGAGCATCTTGGTGGAATTTTCCTAACCACAGAGCATGTTATTTGGCCACCATTGCAGGTCTATGATGGATGCCTAATTATTACTCACTTTCCCAGGTGAGGAAGCAGAATATAAGGTGGGTTTTTAGACTAATGTGGGGTTTTAGTTACCCAATGCTACATGAAATCCACAGCACACTCATGGTGTAACAATGACCCATTTTATTATTTTAAATGATCCATGAGTGGACTGGGGCTCAGCTGGACAGTTCTCTTGCAGGCGTCACTAGGGATTTATCATGAAGCTGCATCAGATGGTGGCTGAGGCTGAAATTTCTTTGATGGCTCATGGTCACATCTAACACCTGACTGGGGACAAGCTAAAAGGTTGGGCTCAGCTGTACTACAAGGGTATCTGGGTCTTTCCCCATCTACTCTCCAGACCTTTCCCTGTGTATGTGTAGGGTACTGGGATTTCTTATGTGCTGTCTGAGAACTCCCTAAAGAGCAAATGTCTCCGTAGGGCTCAGTCCTGTCACTGCCAACACATTCTATTGCTTAGTACAAATCCCAGGCCCAGCTCAGGTTCAAGGGACAGGAAACATGTTCCCCAAGGGATGACCAGTGTAAGCAGATGCTGCACTTGTCTGAGAAATGAAGCTCAAATTCAATGAGGCAGTGTTAGGGGGTGGGCATGCGTGTATGAATGGGCATGGGGGAGATGCACTAGGCCTTATTGTTACATGTAGGAGTAAGATGTTGACATGGGTGTCTTCTTCAATCACTTCTCTATGTTGTTGTTGTTGTTATTGTTATTATTTTGGAGACAGAGTATCTTGATTTACAAAGAAGCTAGAAACTGTGACCCATTTCTCAGGTAAAGTACAATCAATATGTGTCAATGTCAACTCCAAGGTAATGTAGATATTGGACTTGTCAGAAAAGAACATTACAGTAACTCTTGTAATTGTGTTCTGTCAGTTCATGTTAGTTACATTACATCACTGTGACTAATACCTGACAGAGAACACTGAAATGGGGGCGGGTGCCTTATTTTGGACTAAGAAGCAGAGCCTTCAGGCTAGAGACATGGGTGGGTCTAACTTTCAATGGCCCTCCCTTACTGACCTATGTATTCCATCTAGACCCCACCTCTCTAAGGTTCTATAACCTTCAAAATATCAGCACCAACTGGGGAGGAAACATTCTGAAAATGAGCCTGTGAGGGAGATTTCAGGTTCAGACCGCAGCACAGGTATATAAATTGTTTATTTATTTGTATTCATTCTATGTATTGTAGCATAGCAAAATATCCATCAATAAAGAAAGGAGAATGCCATGGGTTTGTATTCTTAAAATAAAAAGTATAATTGGTAAGCAAATGCATACATTTGCCTCACTATTCTACAAAAAAAATATAAGTTGAAATTGTGATATCACTTCTTACTGATTTTTCATAAAAGGTTGATAATTAATCATCAATTCTAACTGAGAAAATAGGAAAATATGCATTCGTTCATATATCACACACAGAACTGGCTGACTTGAAAATAAACTGTAAAGTAGCCCAACTGATTTGGAAAGTACTTGATATTATGTACCAGGAGCTATAAAATATTCATATCATTAAACATTAGTAATACCAGCCAGGCAGTGGTGGCGCACGCCTTTATTCCTAGCACTTGGGAGGCAGAGGCAGGCGAATTTCTGAGTTTGAGGCCAGCCTGGTATACAGAGTGAGTTCCAGGACAGCCAGGGCTACACAGAGAGACACTGTCTCGGAAAAAAAAATAGGAAAAAAACGATTAGTAATACCAATTTAGGACACTTACATAAATTAAGCTTTTCTCTTGTTGCTCACTAACATGATATACAACAGTAAAAATAATCTTAAAGGCAATGCTGAAAAAAAAACAGCTAACCTAGAGTTATCAAGTAAATTAGGTATAAAAATTTCTGCACCACTGAAATATGGATATAAACACTATGGAGCAACACTGATAAATGTGAATATAAAGTACATATAATATATTATAATATAGCATATATTATAGATAGTATAA
>JADRCC010566014.1:0-10004 GCA_019843855.1 Hylomyscus alleni
TTTTTGGTTTTTGTTTTGTTTTGTTTTTTTTGTTTTTTGTTTTTCTGAAACAAGGTCTCACTATATAGGTTAGGATCAGTCACATTCAAACTTGTTTGTCAACACAGGCTGACTGGATTTACAATTCTGTCTCCTCAACTGGGACAAAAGACACGTGCCACCACGCCCATTTTACGTAATGTTCTTAAAGTTCATCCACGTAGGCTGTGGATGTAGACTGTGTCAGGACTGATTCATTTTCAAGATGAATAGTGTTTTAGTCTATGCATACCTCACATTTAATTCATCCAGTTGTCTATATATAAACACATAGAGTGTTTATAGGCTCAGTACTGGGCTGAGTAAATGGCTCAGTGAGCAAAAATTATTTATTGTGCAAGCCTACAGACCTGTGTTTGACTCCCTACAACCTATTTACAAAGCCAGATATGGTGCAATGCATCTCTAATCCCATTACTCCTAAGGTGAAGTGTGAGGGCCAGCAAGTCTGTCTAGCTCAGCAGCCAAAGCAAGAGAGAAAGCCTACCTCAAAACAAAGTGGGAAGAAAGAACCGACCTCTGAAATGTTCTCTGACTCTCACAGGTACACTGAGGCACATGTGTGTGACACACACATACACACACAGTAAGTCTTTTTTACTGTAGGTTGTTTCCATCAGTTAGCTATTACGAATATTTTCCATATCCTGTGTATCCTTAACAATTCTACTTCTTTGGTAATACCATTGCTATCTCAGCCAGGGCAGCTGAAATGCTGCGTTTGCTCTATTTAATCCCTACTCCAGGTCACCTCCCAAACACTTTGCCTTGGGAGAGCATGACAAGAGCGTGCAGACCGATTCCAGAGAGATGCCGCAGAGCACAGACCCCAACGGACACTGAGCCAAGACTGGCTAGGGGGTGATGAAAGAGTTAAAATGGGGATTATATCTCAAATATCCAAAGGAGATTTTGCCAAAACAGATGTGTCAACAACTGTCACTCATCTGAACAAAACCTGCCACAGAAAAGCCAGTTTGGCAGCTTAGGAGGAGGAGAGGAGAGCGGTCAAAGCTTTTGACTTGAATATTGCAAACTCATCTGGTCAGGACCTGCTCACACTTCGAACTTTCTTGTGTTTCTGTTTTTGTTTGTTACTCTGCTAATCTCTGCTCTGCTGTAAGTAATTTCTGAGCATTACAGATGCATAAGTCATACGGGGAGCCACAGTTAAAGTTTTTCACCAGCCTTTGGAAATGTTTGTTTGGGTGTGAGGAAGCAAGGACTTGCCGAATGTGGGTGTCTCGTGTGTTAACTCACCCACAAGGCATTTCGTGGATCAGTAGCATGCTTTCATTTTTTTTTAAGAGAAAAAACCTTTCCATTTATTTTTCTTTTTTCCTGTATTTCTGTGAGAAATGTTAGTGTGTGTGTGTGTGTGTGTGTGTGTGTAACCTTGGATAACATTGCACAGGACCTGTCCACCTAGTGGTTTTTGACTTGGGGTCTCTCACAAGCCTAAATCTCATCAAGAAGGCTGGGCTGGCTGGCCATTGCTCCCTGGAAACCTCCTGTGTCTGACCCTGAACCTGGCACAAGGATCACACACACAGGCCACCACATGGACTTTTTTACATGTGTGCCCTAGAGATCAAACTCAGGTCTTCAGGCTTATAAAACCAGCACTTTTCCAACTGACCTATCTCCCTAAGACCCCAGAAACCCTATATCTAAATAATAGGGTTTTTCTAGACAGGTTCTTAATGTGTAAACTCTGACTGGCCTAGAACTGGCTATGCCCCCGTGCCCAGCCCCAAATGCTAAATATTCATATTCTTCTCCTCCCCACTCCCTTTTTCGTTTTGAAAGTGATGTTTGCTACGTACGCCAGGCTGGTCTCCAGCTCATAGTAATCCTCCTGCCTCAGCCTCATTTGTGCTAGGATTACTTGCATCATCTTACCTAGGATGTACCTAAGTGGTAGATTATCTGGCATGTGCAAGCCATGAGTTTTACACACCACACACACACACACACACACACACACACACACACACACATACACATGAAATTAACTTCTGTTGAGTCTGAAGTACTGGCCCACTCCTGTGATCTCAGCACCCTGAAGCTTAAGTTTAAGACCAACCCGTGCTGCATAGTGAATTCCAGGATAGCTTGAGCTACATGGTAATAAGACCGTGTATCAAATAAACAAACCAAAACCAAACATATAAGTGTAAAATAAAAATTTAGAATCATTTTATTTTATTTATTTTAAATAAAGCCTAAAAATAAAATATTAGAAAGCTCACATTTGCCAGGCAGTTGGTGGCGCATGCCTTTAATCCCAGCACTTGGGAGGCAGAGGCAGAGGCAGGCGGATTTCTGAGCTCAAGGCCAGCCTGGTCTACAGAGTGAGTTCCAGAACAGCCAGGGCTATACAGAGAAACCCTGTCTCGGGAAAACCAAACAGAAAAAAAAGAAAAAAAAAAAGAAAGAAAGAAAGAAAAAAAGAAAAGAAAGCTTACATTTGTAGTTGCCATAATTAATCCCTGATCTTTGTGGTCTAAAAGAGACTTCTGTTGTGCCAGATATGGGGGCCTTATGTAAGCTTAACCAATATGCTACCACTGGACCATATCCTCATGTCCCTAAAGAGGTTTGAAGAAGAAAAAGGAGAAGAAAGGAGTAAGAATAATGACTTTAGACATGTGCGAGGCCCTGGGGTGAGATCCCTACCTCACACCATAAAACCAAAACGAAAACCAAGGCTTATGTAGGCTAATGAGGGCTAAGCGTGTAGCATCCTTACTTAGATGCGTTGTCAAATCTGTATCTGGGGTGATTAGATGTTTGCTCATCTTTCCCCAGGAATAGAGTCACACACAAAAGGAAAGTCATTGGCTCAGAAAGGACACACACACACACACACACACACACACACACACGGCCCTAAGATGAGAGAGACCACAAGTATCAACTCAGAAAGGGGGAGGACCGATTCCAGAGATATTAAAAACTAATCACAGGCTTGGTACCCGTGAGACAGTAGCATGGTCTAAGGTCAGGGCAAATCAGTAGGTGACTCGTGATGACTAAGATGAGACAGGCAAGCAAGGATCAGGGCTGGGAGAGATAATGTGGCACCTTTAGGGGAGTATGTCTACATGGCCAGTCCAGAGCTCAGGAGCTGTCGATGTAGGAGTCACTGTGCACCATAATTACAGGTCTGGCAGTAGCTGAAACTACATGGGAGAATACAGAATGGGGATGAATAAGTGTAATGAATCTCACGTTCAGGTGCCTGTGCCTCACACCTCCCACCAGGGCTGAACTAGTTTTGTCTATGGTTTTGACTATAGAGGACTATCCATGTCTAAAAGCAAATCAGATTATGTACTTAAAAAGATATGGGGGGCTGGAGAGATGGCTCAACAGTTAAGAGCACCAGCTGCTCTTCCAGAGGTCCTGAGTTCAATTCCCAGCAACCACATGGTGGTTCACAACCATCTGTAATGGGATCTGATGCCTGCTTCTGGTATGTCTGAAGAGAGCAATGATGTACTCGTATACATAAAATAAGTAAATAAATCTTTAAAAAATATGGAACCTGTTGGGTGCAGTGCCTGCTGCCACAAGGAGAAGGGGATGTGGATGGGGGGCGGGGGAGACAGCTGAGGGAGTCACAGGTTCTCGCTTCTTGGGAATCCAGACAACACTGGACGCCATGGAGGAGCTGAGAACAAATTGGGGGCCCCAGAGCAGCTCAGTCCGCCCTGAGGCTAAAGGGAAAGGGGGAAAAGGGGCAGGAAGAGGTGGTCTGGTGGTTCAGGCATGGCAGGTGCAAGCGGGCGCAGTCCGGTCTCGAGGTTGTAAGTGCTGAACCTCCCACAGTGCATCTAGTTGAAAGGAGACAATGTATGGTTGTAAGATGTTTTATTATAGAAAAGAGAGAGAAGAGATAGGAAAGTAGGGGCCAGCCATCTCCACATGGCCAGCATGGAGAAGGGGAAGGGTGGGGGAGAAAGTAAAGCTAAGAAGAGGCTAAGAGGGAAGGGAGAGAAGAAGAGGAAAAGAAGAGAAAAGGAGAAGAAAGAGGGGAGGGGAAATCCACCCTTTATGTGGTGGGATGGGCTATCTATCTGTAGGGCTGGGCATACCTGGCTGTGATCAGATGACTGGGGATAGAGCCCGGCCAGAATGTTGGGATCTTGGAGCATTGTCTAAGTGATTGATAGCACAGGCTAGTGGAGTTGGAGGAATTAGCCTGTGTCTGGGAACGCGTCTCTACTATTTACATCCCTTGTGAAATCTTTCACTGGGTCTCCGAAAGTTGAGACTCACTCAACCAAAACAGACTGCTTTTTCACTGTCCCACACACCTTTAATCCCAGCGCTCAGGAGGTAGAGGCAGACAGATGTCTGTGAGTTCAAAGCCAGCCAGGTCTACAGAGCAAGTTCCAGGACAGTGCAGGGCCACACAGAGAAACTCTGTATCCAGACCCTTCTCTCCACAAAAGAAGATATTGTTTGCAGTAGTTAGGAGCATATGTTGCTCTCCAGAGAACCAAGTTCAGGTCCCAACACCTACATGGTGGCTCACAACTTCTGTATGTCCAGTTCCTTGAGATATGATGCCCTCTTCTGACATCCAAGGGCACCAGGAATGCATGGGGTGCACATACATACATGTAGGCAAGCATTCATATGCAAAAATTTTAAGACGATGCAGTTTGAAAATTAAAACATGAGGTAGTGAGAGGAAGGTTCTGGTGGCATGCTGACATGGTAGCATTCACTAGAGTAATTTATAAAACGGAAGGTTTTTCATCTGTCCTTTCCACTAAAAACAGCCAGACTGGCATCCTCCCTCTCGGGGGTTTACTCCTTAGTTGAGAGTTATCAATCTGAAAGCCCTTTTAACAAGCAGTGTCGGTGGGTTTTTGATGAATCTCAGATGACTACTGTACCTCCATGCATGGTCTTGAACAGTGAGGCTTGGTAAGTCCTGGCCCATTTGGACCTCAGGATTAGAGCCTCAGAGTCTTGGAAACATGGAGATTTAAAAAAAAAATTATTTCTTCCTGGACAATTTCATGCATTTATATAATAGATTCTGGTCTCTCATACACTGATTTTCTTATCTTCTTCCACCATTCCCCAAGTCCCTATCCCATTGTTTCATCTTTGTCTTTTTTTCTTTTGTGACCCATTGGGTTTAACCAGGACCTCACCAGTGGGCATGGGCGTGGAGCTATCCACTAAGGCATGAGTCACTTATCAGTGATTACATCACTAAAGACAATAACTTTCTCCCTAGCAGCCTTCAGTTGCCAGCAGCTCCCCTGGGCGAGGCTGAGAACCGTGAGCCTTGCCTTGTCTGAAGACTAAACGTTTACAGGGTCAGCCTTGTGCAGGACCTACACATGCAACCACAGTTACTACACCTTGAGTGACAGGGCCTTATCATTCCCATAGAAAAAGCACATTACAAACCTTCCCCATCCTCCTAACCTTACATTGTATTTCTCCTTCTTTTCTAAAAGTTTTCCCTCAGCCTTAGACAGAGTAAGATGGAGGCCAGAGTTAAGACTGAGCACTTGAGAATCAATGTTTTCAGCATAGTGACCAGCCACGTGTCTCAGCATTACGAGGAGAAGCACCTTTTCTAAAGCTGAGGACAGTCTACGTCTGGACGACGTGTCCACTCAGTAAAACCAAAAATCAGGTTCATACCTGGGGCCTTTAATCTCCCCAGACCAGGTCCACAGTACGGGGCATGAAGACAAGGCCTCAGAGTCAACCAAAAATCAATCGGCTACACCCATAGTAGTCATTCCAGAACACACCTTTTGCCTGGCAAGTTGGTATTGTAACCTGCAAGATCCAAAGTTGAGAAAGCCCATTGCAGACTCTTCTCCAGCAGCCGACAAAATAGCTCCTATGAAGGCTAATCAGCTAGGGAGAAACCTGCCCCTCTCCTATGAAGGCTAGTCAGCTAGGGAGAAACCTGCCCCTCTCCTATGAAGGCTAGTCAGCTAGGGAGAAACCTGCCCCTCTCCTATGAAGGCTAATCAGCTAGGGAGAAACCTGCCCCTCTCCTATGAAGGCTAATCAGCTAGGGAGAAACCTGCCCCTCAGTTCCAATATGATTTCTCTGTTGTCTACAACCAGGGTGTGTGAAGTCTTCAACAATAGAGTCTTGCCATCCAGTCCTTTGGGCATCCAAGGGCATTGAGTATAACCTATATATATTTGGGTTAAGGGGGAAACCTCTGGAGTTGTTTTGACTATCGGCTCTTAAGGAGGTGTACTACACCTGACACGGGTTTTTGTTTAATAACATATAGCTTCTGGGATCATTACCCACATGTGTATCTGTTCAAACTCTTCTAAAATTAGGAACATGATATTTGCTTTTATTTTATTCTAAGGGCCTCACTATATAGCCTTCTGGCCTAGAACCTACTCTGTAGACCAAGCTGGCCTCAAACTCACAGAGCTCTGCCTGTCTTTGCCTCCCACGTGCTAGACTTAGGGGAGCGTGACCCCATATTTGGCTTTATTTTTTACTTTTATGTACTTACTTGAGGGAGGAGTACACAGGTCACCATGAACGTGTGACGATTAAAGGAGAACTTCTAGTCCATTCTCTTCTTCTACCCTATGAGTCCTAGGTTCAAACTCAGGTTGTCAGGCTCCACAGCAAATGGCCTTACCTGCTGAGCCATCTCACCAGCCCCAAAACAGGTTTTGATGTTTCACCTCAATAGAACTGCTTCATAGAAGGAAAGTCAAGTTGAAAAAACTTGGCAGAAAGTTTATCCACCATTCACAAACTGTGAGTTCATGTCGGCATGATTTATGTGACTGAATTACAAGGTAGTGATGCACCTGCAGAACAAGAAGTGAACAGAGGGGTTGGAGAGACAGCTCCATGGGTAAAGCACGTGCCAGCAACTGTGGGGCCTGGATTCAGATTCTCAGAAGCCACATAAAGCTGGGCAGACAGGCAATCACCGGTTACCTGAGCGTTCAGGAAGCAGAGACAGAAAGGGGGATCCCCAGAGCAAACTGGTTAGCTCAGAAGCCACATAAAGCTATACAGTCAGGCAGCCACCGGCAAACAGCATTCAGGAAGCCGAGACAGAAAGGGGGATCCCCAGAGCAAACTGGTTAGCTTCATCAGCTAGAATTAGCAAGCTCCAGGTTCAATGAGAAACCCTGCCTTATTAAGTAAGATAGAGAATGATCAAGAAAGACTTGATCATTGGGCCCGACATAACATATTGGGTCCCACCCTCCCATACATATAAGGAGGAAAGAGAAATTACCAGGGAAGAATACTGCTCTGAAAGAGCCAAAGTTAAAAATGCAATCCAAACATGGCAAGAACTTGCAGAGAGATTTGGAATCTCTCCTTCCAGAACTGATTGACAGCAAATTAACAATGCTACTTGACATGTTTGTTTATTTGTTTGTTTGTTTGTTTGTTTGTTTGTTATTTGTTTTTTTTAAGACTAGGTTTCTCTGTATAGCACTGGCTATCCTGGAAGCCCTCTGAAGACCAAAACCCAGAGATCTTGCCTGTCTCTGCCTCCTGAATGCTGGCATTAAAGGCATGTGCCAACACTGTCTAGCTAATTTTAATTTTTGTTATTGTGTTGATTTGCTTTTGAGACAGTCTTGTGTATCCCAGGTTAGCCTAGAACTCACTATGTAACTCAGGCTGGCCTTGGTTCCTGTGCCAGCCTCCTTTGTAGTATGTTTACAGGAGTGCACCACCAAACCAAACACAAGCTAATGGCTCTAAGGGTAATACAGTAGGATGAGGACCCTCCTTAGAAGAGCTCACTAATGCTGCTGAAGACACTTCTTACGCCCTTGGAGCTTGAGGCCAGCTATTTGACTCAGTTTACTGTCCGTCATCTGGTTTGAGTTTTGTTGAACACACTTTTTGAAGCATATGAATAATACAGACATTAGGATTTTCAGTGATGATCTTGGCTTCTGGAAGGTGGTCACCTGTGAGGAGAATTTTCACTGTAACACTAGACAGCCATAATGTGAAGAAATTAAGAGGAAGATAGGTTATCATAATTTCATTTCACGTATCTGTACATGGTGGATTGCTCTGAACCCACACTGTCAAAGACTTCAGGTTTGTTTGGTTTTTTTTTAACAAATTAATTTATTTAAAAAAACAAAAACAGGGGCTGGTGAGATGGCTCAGTGGGTAAGAGCACTGACTGCTCTTCCGAAGGTCCTGAGTTCGGATCCCAGCAACCACATGGTGGCTCACAACCACCCGTAATGAGATCGGACGCCCTCTTCTGGTGCGTCTGAAGACAGCTACAGTGAATTACGCCAGAGCGAGCCAGGCCAGCAGAGATCCTGAGTCCAGTTCCCAACAGCCACACATATGATGGCCCATGGCCATCTGTACAGCTACAGTGTACTCATACAAATAAAATAAATATATCTTTAAAAAAAAAAAAAAAACAAAAACAAAAAAAAGGAAAGCGGGTGGTGGCGGCGCACGCCTTTAATTCCAGCACTTGGGAGGCAGAGGCAGGTGAATTTCTGAGTTCTAGGCCAACCTGGTCTACAGAGTAAGTTCCAGGACAGACAGGGCTACTCAGAGAAACTCTGTCTCAAAAACCAAAAAAAAAAAAAAAAAAAAAAAAAAGGAAAAAGAAAAAACAAAGAAGAAAAGAAATTTTTACAGAAGACTTTGAACTGCAGAGATGCAGAGGAAGGAAAACACTGGGACAGGAGGAACTAAGTGCCTGGTGGGAGGGGCCAAGCAAGACTTCAAATTTTAAAATATATGTAAAAGCACGGGGCTTTTCTACGCCGGCACATGTTCTGAATAATGACCCAGAGACCTTTATATTTACTAAAAGCTTCAGGCACTATACCTGGGCAGATACTCAGCTATTCTAACCTGACAAGGCTGCTCTGGCCCACTCCCTAGACGCGCAGTCCATTACCTGCCATCTTAATGTCTCATCTTTAATTCTAGCACTTGGGAGGCAGAGGCAGGTGGATTTCTGAGTTGGAGGCCAGCCTGGTCTACAGAGTGAGTTCCAGGACAGCCAGGACTACACAGAGAAACCCTGTCTCGGAAAAACAAAACAAAACAAAACAAAACAAAACAAAAAGAAAAAAAAGAAGAAAAAACTTTTCTTTTTTTAGTAAAGTTCTTTTGCCAATAAATACCCTCCCAAATAGACATAAAAAGAAAAAAGGAAAAGAAACTGCTGCCAACTGAGTTTATTAAAGTAGACTTTTTCTTCTTTAATGATATGCTTGTTTTCAAACATGTTATATAGGGATCCAGAGCGATGGCATAGCTTTTAAGAGTACCTACTGCTTCTGCAAACATTAAAGAACACAAAGTTTTTATCATGAAAAAACGTGAAGCAGAGATTCGCATGGGTTTCTGTTCTACAGTCCGGCTCTCTTGGATGTATACAGTGTAAACACTTCTATTACAAGTATCATTCTCGTTCTTTCTCTTAGGCCTGTAGTGCCAGCAAAATGGGCAAATATTGTCATCTCTTTACTACCAGGAATCTCCTCAGTCACTGACAGGACCAGAAGTGGAATGGTAAATAGCTGGGCACAGCCCTGAAGGCCAATCCTTTTGGGGATACCTCTCATGCAAAGGGAATTATGCTGAAAAAATGAGAGGTTAAAGCCAAAAAGCCAAATTCTGCTATCAGAGAGTGTGTCAAGGTGCAGCAAGAAGGTCACAGCATTAGTGCCCAGTGATGGCTGCTGGAACCTCATTGAGGAAAACAATGAAGTTCTGGTTGCTGGATTTGGTTGGAAAGGTCATGCTGTAGGTGCTATTCCTAGAGTCCATGTTAGGGTTGTTAAAGTAGCCACTGTGTCTCTTTTGACCCTATACAAAAGCAAGAAGGAAAGACCAAGATCATAAGATTTGGCAAAGGAAATAAATTTTTATATTCTGAAGAAGAAGAAGAAGAGGAGGAGGAGGAGGAGGAAGAGGAGGAGGA
>JADRCC010566017.1:0-18729 GCA_019843855.1 Hylomyscus alleni
GGCCATCTCCACAATCTCTGTTGTTAATTACTTTAATTGTAGATACACCCACATGTCAATCATACTATACTACCTCTGTTGTGTTTGTTTTGTTAGATCCATTTATTTTCTTTTCACATTTACTTTTGTTCCCACTTGATGAAACAATTATTCATTTTCAAGCCCCTACATGGGAAGTGTTGGGTGAATATTTGTAGGAATTCAGTCTATTCTATTCTCTTCTACTAAGAACAAGCCATGTGTGTACTCAGTTTATACTTAAATCTTTGTTTTTATGGACAGCTAGATCATAGAGGGGTTACTGGAAGCTTCATGTACCCCACAAAATAGCATTATTTCAAGATTCTGAAATTAGGTGCTGTTAATGCATAGGAAATGATCTCACTGATGACACTCAATATGTAAATGAGCAGAGGGACAGAACCATCAAACAACTGTTTATTTCTAGATCTCACAGTCTCCTATGTTATTTTTGCTTCTGAATGTCAAACATTTACAGAGTCAAATAAGTAATACAGTTAAATGCTTTATTTTCAATCAGCTCAGAGTGAAGACTGGCAGCCTTAAGGTGTGATTCACCTTAGATTCTTTTCAGCATATAACTACTGTACTGAGGAGTGCCAATGAGGGAATCTGCTCTGGTTTTGCTTCTTTTAGGTCAATTTGTGGGTTTTAGATTTCATTGTCTTTGTTTGTAGAGAATGTAGACCATAGATTTAGAATCTTGTCCCAGGAGCCAATACAATATTTTGCTACTGGGGGATACACAGCTACAGCCATACTTCCAACATGACCTCTGGAAAAGTGTAGGGCTTTTACTTTTCTCCTCTCTACCAATAGTAAACAAGACAATTTTCTTTTCATTCAAGACACATCTTTCAGATCTGTAAATTCCACAGTTGTCATTGACTTTCCTTTAAATGGTGAACGAAAGAAGTCATATAAGAATCAAGCAAGATCTCTTTCTCTGTCACTTTCATTAAGTGGTCCAGTCATGATAAAATGTTCACAAGTTCCATGTATGTCACTCAGGCCATTGGGCCACTTGCCCTTAATAACATAAATGAATCCCACAAGTTTGTGGAACTCAGCTTTGGCCTCTAACATTTTATTGATGATGTCACTAAAGTCAACAATATTAGAGGGGATAGGAATTGAGAAAGAACCATTGTCTATTTGTAGTTCTTGTTTTAGCATAGAAGCATGCCTTGAGTTATGCCATGTGGAGAATACACAGGAGATGTCTTCACAGACATGTTGGGACTGGTGATAATAGAGCTGCACTTAAGACAAGGGTATCGTAAGTGCAGTGGAAGCTGGCTTCTATCCCTTACTTTCCAAATTCTTATTTTATATTATTTTGTTCTGTTTAGTTGTTGTTTCTTGGAGGCCTGCTCTTTTCTGTAGGGAAATGGGGAGAATGGATATGTGGAGAATGGAAATAGAGCTAAACTGTGGAGAGAGGGGAAACTGAGGTCAGGATGTGTTGATATGTTCCATGAAAGCTGGAGTTCCCTGGACATTCTGAGACTTCATTTGTTTTTGTTCACCTTCACTCCTTTGTATTCAATAGCATGATGTTTTCACCAAATTCTTCTTCCTAGGAGGTTAATGTAACATGTCACTGACTTTGTATATATTATCTACTAATACTATGCAAAGATGTGTGATTATTTTTAAATATTCCACTAGGTTTATATTTGTGTCTCTCTCAAAATAATAATTCTTAGATCCAAATTTAAAAATCTAACTCCTATGTATAACTTCAACTTCAACAACTTCGACATTTGAAAGACAACAAAGGAAGCAGTCATAACTATGCTATCCAGGGAACACTTGGACTAAGCTACAACCATTCTAATGGATATTTCTCATGCCTGTTTCTAGGATTTCTGCTAGGTTTTTGAACTTGTGATGTTATCTATGTTCCATGGTATGAGAAAATATTATACAAGCTACCAAGGAAAGAAAGCAATTAATGATCCTACCTGTCTGTGACATCTATGAATAACAGTAGCTAGTAGGACAAGATGTCCATAAAAGCTTAAGAAGTAGAACTCACATGGTGTTGCTAACCAGAAGTCTAATTGGACTTAAGGTCCACTCAACAAGAGGAAAATAATGCCTGCTATTACTAACATACCCAACTTCCTGCAGCTAGTGAAGTCATGAATCTCAGAAGAGAATCTACTATCATTACTTTATTTATCTACCATAATTCACTATTACATCCTAAACTTTCAGATTATATCCACAGATAAATGCAGTTATTGTCACTCTACAGCAAAACATCCCTTGGCAAGTAAATGGAGGCCATCACAAATTATGACTGGAAAAAATACAGAGATAAATGATTTATTGAGACCCAGTCTCAATAAGTAGATGCATCTATATCATAGCTCCTAAATGTCTCAATTAGGGGATCATTATGGAAGGCTTTAAGAGCGAGAATCCCAGAATATCTGCTGTGAAACAATCTTTATTTGAAATATCTGCATGAACCAAATCTGAACAAGGAAAATAGCAACTCATAGACCAATGTGCAAGCTGGAAGTCTCAGTAGGTCCAGGAAACTACAGATAACCTATGACAACAAGGAAAGCGCCTCCCAGAGATGAGCTCCAAATAGGTTGACCAGTACAAAGTAGTCAGCCCTGAAACCAAATATACAATAACAACGAAAATAGCTTCACAAAAAAATGTAAAATTGTCTTTTAAAATTTTTGCAGAAATACATATGTTACATTAAACTGGGTAAGATTCTCAACCATGAACCACAGACGTATCAGTAATTTATTCCTTCTGAGAAAGGAAGAGTCAGTTTTCCCTAAGGGATCTGGCCCTAATACATTGCTTTAATGGAAGAGCATATACCAAAGAGTATTTGGGAAATACAAATGTTTTGGGTTTTTTGTTTGTTTTGTTTTGTTTTTATCTTGCTTGTTTGTATGGTTGATCTTTGAAAAGGACACAAAGTTGGAGAGTTGGCTGAGGATCCATTGGAAGTAGATCTGAGACTAGTTAGGGATGTGTGAATATGAGGTAGTTCACAAATAGCTATTAAAACTAGAGAAACAAGTGGAAAATTGAAGTATTTAAGTTTTTCATTGTTTATTCTATGACCAATTTTATTTACCATAACTTTCCTCCTTACATTATTGACCAAAAAAAAAGCTAGTGAGTAGCATAACCAATTCTCTCCTTAGCAACATCAAATTATTTATTTCTTCATATATAGCTATATAAGTTTATTTATTCTCAGTTAAAAGTAAGGATAAAAATATCAACCTCAAATTTTAGAATTACAATAATCATCATACTACGATTGATGTGATGATAATTTGCAGTCTGTGTTAATGTACGGTGAAATTACAGGTAAAACCAACAACAATGAAAAAATAAAGCAAATGGCATAACTGATTTCTAAACAAAGTGTTACAAAAATGTTTTTAAAAATGTTCAAATTTGGGGATGCAGGGCATGCTAAATGGTTAAGTTGGTTTCAATGAATCATATAAAACTGAACAGACATAGATTTCAAGGCAGATTTCATAGTTCATGATTTATCTTCTCAGATCACTTTGTTACACAGCTACTAAGAAACTTGGATAGTAATGTGCTTGGGTGAACACTTATCCTACCTTAGATCGTTTTCATGGCTTATTTGTTTCTATATTTTTCTTATTATGCATGTAGATCTAAATATATATAACTATATCTTTTCATATTGGAGCATAATTATAATTTAGAAATATTCATATGCAGTATGTAATGATTATCATTAAAATAATTAAATATATGATTTAATCTAGGTTCTTAAAACTAATAACATGCCAGTAATTTTAGAATAGAAGTTATGAAATTTCATATTTCATAGTAAAATATGCTTTCTAACATTCCTTTGCTTATGAATGAAAACTGCATTTGATTGTATGCAAAAACAACGTTCGGTCAATTACATGAATATTATGAAACAAACATTAAAAGGTAAAATATTCACTCCTTAATGATGGATAATAATTAGTATATAATATTTTTTGAGAAAAAATTCTTTGTAGCTCTAAATAAGAATACTGAAGTTCCCTGAATAGAAATAAATTTATGCAGTGTAAAGAAAGCGAGGAATAACTACATATTCTTTGGCCAGGGTTGACATCAGATTTAGTTAGGCATTTCCCATGTACCATTGCATTGCTACCTAAAGAAAAGAAACTCATTTGTCTCCAGTCTGTTTTTGTTGTGCGTACCAGTGTATGGAATTAAGAAAACCCTATTTTCTATTTTGATTTACTTCAGGTAATTTTGTTTAGAAGCTTCTTTTTATACAGCTGAAAATATCTAAAGTTAGATAAATAAAGAATTTGACTGAGAACAGTTAATAGTAGAAAAATTCTGAAACCTTGACCTTTGTTACAGGGATTATTCCACCCGTATAGTTTTCATAGTAGTGCCCCCATAAGAGCAAGTTAATAATAATAAGTTACTTCTGTATTAATAGTAAAACAGAAGCTTTCCCTGGTATTTTCACTTGAGCATTAGGGAATGGCTTATTTGTATTGCTCCCAGGATCCCAAGCCTTGTCATTCCTAGGGACAAGTCAAAGAAGTAAAACAAGGTCATCTTTGGGTCACTGCTATTCAGTTTGCTGTGTCAAGCTGAAAACTAAGGCCATTAAATATGAAAATCCACTCATTGTCCCGAGCCTGATTGTATCCTGTCTTTCAGATCAGACTCACCATAGCCATAGCAACCCTAATAGGCGGACGTGCATTGGACCACATCATTTGCAGGGTGTCTTTAACTGAGAAAAGTTTTGTTGAAAATATGTGTGATTAATGCCTTCAACTATTATCTCTAATTGAACAGACATGAAAGTGGGCCACTTTGTCGGCACAGATAAGCCTATTGCATGGCTATTAATGGCATATTCAGCCCTTGCTGAATTAATCTATTATTGCTTCTTGTCTTCAACATAACATGTTATTGGAAGGCTGTGCAAAATTTGAGTAACTGTTTGAAAAACAGCTCCAATAATCCTCTAGACATGGGTGTTAAAGAAGAGAGGAAAGCTGTTTAGACCATAATTGAATGTGCTGTCCTGTTTGCACTATTATAAGGCATTGACACATTTTTAAAAATGTTTCCATCAGAATGATGTTTCACCATAAGATCATTAGTTATTCTGGCAGATTTACAAAATTCACCTATCCAGAATGTAACTAAATCATAAGATCAATTGATAGGAAAAAGAAAACTTTCTACTACATGTGTGCTTGTGCAAGAGAGAGAGAGAAAGAGAAAGAACATTCAAATTTAAAATAAGTAAAAGTACTTTCTTAGAGATACACTGCTATAAAAATTATGTAAATCTTTTTGAATTTATACAGAGTATGAACAACACAATTACTGAAGAACTATTTCTTATAAATTGGCCTGAATACTTTCTGGAGAAAAAAAAAACTCTTTTAGTAACACCGAAGAGGGAAAAATCTAGATCATGATCAAATAGGCAAAATGAAATCTTTGTGGATACTGGAAACATAGCTGTGTTTAAAGCACATATAAACAAAAGTAGCATTGGATATACTACTTAATATAATTAGGCACAATCAAATTGTTCTTTGGATATTTTGATGAGTAAAAGGTGCCATTCATGACTTCTGTGTTGAGCAATAGAAACCAAAAATGAATAAAAATAGAATTAAATTTTCAAGAAAAATAAATTAATTTTAATTCTCAAAGGAAAAAAATGTCACAAACTCAAAGCAAACTCCCTGATCCTCTAAGTCTTCTCATAATGTTCAAAGCTATGACAATCAAGTCTACTCTACACAAAGAGACATAGGCAACTAAGGACCACTGGGACCAGAGGAGGTGACATTTCTAAAAGAAAAGCACATGCCTTTGTTTTCTAAGGCCAAATAGTCAGCACTGAAAACATATATATACAGGACATTATACTCACTGAAAAGGTATCCTTTGGAATAAATATGTATATCCTTTGGAATAAATATGTATACCAATATACATATAATTTCACCATAATAAATAGCAAAAAATGTGTCATTTATTTGAAGAAGAATTGGAAGGGGTATATGAGTGAGATGTAGGGGGGAAAGGAGGAAATCTATTTATTTTATAATCTCAAAAAATTAAGGCAAAAGAAACTTTTATGTATCTGGTATGTTCTCTTATATAATGGTAGCCCCTGTGTATTCCTTTAAAAAACAGTTTAATTAACCTGCCTATGTATTCCTGAGTGAACAAAGAGTCATGTATGTATACCTTCAAACTATAAATTATAAGTTAAATATGAGAAAGTTTGAAAACAATCTTTAAGTATGACATTCTCAACAATAATCTCAAATTCTAAAATAAAACACTTCTAGAAATCATCTGTACATATTTTAATTTATAAAAACTGTATAAACATAATGAGAATGATTCTTGGGTTAAATAATTACAAGCCTGGCTATAATATTAAATCCTATAATATATAATAAAATGATACTCATAATAATAAAAGTGAATGTATCTTTAAGAAATTCATAAAAAAAGAAATTCATATGGCTCACAAAAAATTTGCCATAAAGCACAAATATCGCCTATGAATGGGAAAATGATAAATTAATTAATAATTCTATTTCCCCAAAAGTGTAAGAAAATATTAATTCATTAGTTATTTAAAAGGATATACATATTAGAATTTTTTATTCTCTAAGTACCAATAGTTGACAAGAGCATTGAACAAGAGTATTGGAGTGTGCAAATTCTAACTTAAAATGAATATTTTGATTTTTATGTATGTTCAACATCATGAAGTTATCTCATAAAACTGGAAACCCATAATTCAAATGCTAAATTTAGGAAGAGTAATGTAAACTCTATCTATATATTTTCAAAGTAATAATGTTTATAATGATTATAGGCTCTATCAAAAAGGTCATGTTTTTTCATTTATTGACTAAATAATTTTAATAAGCATGTTATAACTAATATTATTCATTTCAAAATAAATGCTGACTTAATCTAAGTTAATTTTTCTTACATAAATCTATATTCTAATTTGAAATATTACTATCACATATTTTATACTTTCACATACAGTAAATTCAGCAATGATATGTTATAACTCTTCTATTATGTAATCATGAGCTACTTGTATATATTAACATAAAATAATCCATGTATATTTGTTTTATAGATAAATATACTTGAATGTGCAGGTAGCTATCTTTTATATTTAGACATACTTATCAATTACTTGATCTACACTATTTGAATTACTATTCAATACCTCTGCCAATTTAACAAAGGTCTGTTTTTCTTATTTGTTGAAACTATATACATGTATAGACAATGTATCTGAGTTACATTCACCTACCACAATTTCTGTCCCCTCCCCTCTGCAGTCTCTTCCACTTCGGAAGCAAATCTCTGTCTCAACTTCATTTTCTCTTCTTTCTATACATCATGGAATCTAGGTTAGGAGTTGTCCTAATGTTTATTAGTGCACTGTCATCTACTGGAATATAGGAATCCTTCCTTTAGCCATACTCCAGTGGAAAATGACTCTTCCCCAACAACTATAAGACACCCACAGCTCCTCAACTGCTGGAGGGACCTTAACATCCTAGAATTTTTAACTGGCATGATCTTGTTGAAGTCTTGTGTGGCTAGCCATAGCTGCTACTACTGCATAGTTACACTATATATATAAACTTTCATAGTACTACTCATTCTTTGGTTCTTCCATTTCTTTCACATCCTGCTCCATGGTATGCAGTAAGATTGGTATGGAAAGAGTTGATATAGATGGCATGAATACTCACATATTCATATAGAACCCTAATGAGTTTGGATAAACTCACTGTAATAAAAAACTTCTCTGGCTGAGGCTGACCTCAGAACAAATCTATGAATACAAAGATAAATATTTAAAATGTAATTTGATAAAATGCTCATTTAACCAAACAACATGAATTGCTTTTCATCGATGGACTATGATTGACCCAGTATTCATAATTCATTTTCTGTGAAGTAAGCCTCAAATATAGTCCAGAGGACAGTTCATTACCTCCATAAACAACCTTTTCACTATTAAACGGGTGAGTATTTCCCAGTAATTAGCTTTTATAGCATTCAGAATCCATCACTGTGTAAGGTAATTCTACTTTTCTTCTCAGCTAGAAACCTATACAACACTGTGTCCTTTAAAGATGGATTTCTCTATGTTCTACAAATAAACCATGTAACTTCTCCCCCAGAAAGTTTTATGGATAACCAAGAAGAATGGTAATAGCTTGTGCTATTTTTGGTGCCTCTGGACCTGTTCTCCATATCTTTCTCCATCGATCGCTTTGATGAGAAGACAGATGTTAATTGTAACATCATATCCCTGTGGCATGTACAGATTTCTTGTCATTTCAATATTTAGTCCCTTTTTCAGATTTCAGTTTTGGTGTAATGCAATTATAAGTGAATTTCTTTGACTTAATGGTAATTTTACCCATGGCTCCCTCGTTCTGAAATCTTTCGTATTTTTCACTTAACAACATCAAAAGCATTGACTATTGATCAAACACCTAACAGCAGTGATACCTATAGTTTTATAGTTTTTAAACCTACTTTAATAAGGGTTCTTGAATGCTTCAACTTCTGTTATAGACCACTGACCAAAGGGGTGGGGGTGAGGGGAGGAGATGGCCAATACAACAAAAGGGTCACAGACCTGCTTAGAACTAGTTCCTTGCGGGTGATTCCAATCTTCATTGTCTAGAATATTAGCAAATCGTGAAACATGAATCAGCCACCACTGCTTGTTCCATAAGAAGCCACAAGGCTCTAGTTTTCTGCAGGAGTCCACAAGGCAGCAAAAGGTAGCTTGAGCACCACCAGAAGTTCTTTGGTGCATTTCTCTCTACACAGTTACTAAAAGCTAAAAGGAGAGAGGGAAGCAGGACGAACCAATACTAGAGCATCATCCACTGTCCCTTGGGTTACACTCATAATCACTCTTTCCAAGCATCGCTCCAGCAACACATTACATGCCCTTTCACCAGGCAGCTTCTGGAAAATAGCACCCGTCTGTTCTCTTCAGAGAACATTCCTTCATGTGTTTGCTTCAGCAAAGCATCCTCTTATAAGACAGTTTCAGGGGAAAAAAAAATCACAAGTCACAACTGGAACTCCCATGAAACCAGAAATTTCCATTTCAAATACATTTATTCTCCTTTGACTAAGCCAAGTCCAGTTAGAGGACCATGTTTGATCACATTTGCTACTTTTCTACTGCTTTAACTTTTTCAGGCTCCATTTTCTCCAATTTATTCCAGAGTGGTAAGTCAGATGTACTTATATGGTTAGGTTAATATCTTTCATTGACCCTGTTGCTCCATGACATTTAGACTAAATTCCCAGGCTCTCATTTAACTGCTTTATATTCACCACCTACAAAAGTGAATATAGAATGGATGAAAACCACCAAGTAGGATCACAAACAGATGTAAATTTTGATAAATTGATACAGTCTTGCTTACTAAGCAGAGATTCTATACATACCAACTGCATTTGTAAACTCTCTAGTCTGTGAATCAATACTCAGAGGTTTCCTTGCTCATTCTGGGGCATATACTAAAAAAAAAAAAAAGTGACATTTTTTTCTTTCAGCTGAAGTTCAAAACAGCAAGTCATATCTTTTGTTGGGTTTGAAATAAAAAAGCAAATGTATGCTTTCCAGTGTATTTACTGTTACAGTCTTCATGTTTGTAATTCTGTTGGAATTGTTTTTACATTTAAATGACTCCCAAGCATACTATTGGAATGTTGACCAATGTTTAAAAATACAAGAAGGGCATGATGTGCCTTACAGAGAAAATTCCTCCTGTGGGCACAAGTTACAGCAATATTTAATGTTACCGAACCAATGTCTCCTATTAAATGAAATGCCTTTAAAGAGAATCATACATAAAAGACGATTATTTATTGATCAGTTCAGGAAAATGCTGTAGCCAGAGGCAAGAAGAACCTGAACCTTCTCTAGGGTTAATGATTCAGTATTTACTAAGTCGGTGTTCTCATCAGTTTATTTTCCAGTTTTCTATAAATGTGCATGGTAATTGGTTAAGTGAAATCTTAATCTAAATGAGTCCAGTGATCTCCCATTGTTGTTCCTGTAACTACAGCCTGCTACCTTTCATTTCTTTAGTAGTAACAAGTTCTATTTTAATCTATAATTTATATTCTATAAGTTTTACGTTCTCAGCTTTAGTTATGAAATATATATTGAAAACTATGATTTAGGAGAGACTTTATGCTCGCAACCATCCTGAGTGTTGTTTATTTATTTATTTATTTATTTTTTGTTCCATATCTGTCAGTGCTGTCTTCCTCTTCCCATTCCTACTCATACTTCCGATATCTTGATATTACCCTTCTGAGAATGCCTCCTCCTTCCCTCCTCAGATGGCTCCTTTCTCCATTCATGGCTTCTGAGTTACTTCAAATGTTATATTTAAATCTAAAAATTGAAGGAGAAGAGTGAAAAGAAGAAAGAACAGATAATTTCATACTTTTTGGTTTAGGATCTCTAATTGAGTATGATATTTTTTCAGTTTCATCCATTTACCTGAAATTTCATGATTTCATTTTTCTTTACATTTAAATCAGTTGTTTTTTTCATAAAACTGTATTTTTATTTTATTCTTTTCCAATTCCTAACTCCTCCAAGAACTGTCCCAATCTCTTAACTGTCCAAATTTATATTTTTCTCTCCTTTTCTCTCTGGGTTATGTCCTCTACATAAATGTTATGCTTGGGTATCTCGGTATTCTTGTGGACTCCCAACCATGAGGTTTTCTGTGACTATTTGCCTGTGCGTGAGGCCCTATTGCTCCTACTGGGTTGCCTCAACCAGTTTGTGCCTAGTAAGTTGTTAAGAGATGTAGAGTTTATATCTATTGGAGGCCTTTCTCTCCTCCTTCTTCTCCTCCTCCACCTCCTCTTCTAAAAAGGGAAACAGAAAATGTGGATCTGGGAAAGAGTGAAAGAGGGGGGTTAGTAAGCATAAAGGGAGGGGAAACTGCAGTTGGGATGAAATGTAGTGTAATATAGGAGAGAATAATAAAGAAAAGAGTAAAAAGAAAAAAAGAGAAAAATCAAGACAAATTAAAACACTATATGTATATGTGTGTGTGTGTGTATATATATATATATATATATATATATATATATATATATAAACAAAATTGAAATTGAGGAGTATATTTTGTGCTGTATTGGTCATCTACTCCTGGGCATTTTGTCTGACCCTGGGGTATGGTCATTTTAACCAATGACACTCAACAAATTTTCCTTTTCACTATAGGTATCAATTGCAATTAGCTTCCAATTTTTCTGTGCCTTGATAGATGAATGAATGACATTCCACTGTATATGTCTTCCACATTTTCATTATCCATTGATCATTTTAAGACTGTTTAAATTGTTTCTATATGCTAGCTATTGCGAATTGAACATCAATAAGCAAGTACCTCTGTTATAAGGTCAAGCATCCTTATATCCATGGAAAGGTTAATTCTTACCTCTTGTCAATGACATTTTGTTTCATAGCTGACATAAACTACTGTCAGTATCAACAAGTGGTCAAAGTACAGAGAAAAGTGACTATGGGGTACTTAGTTACAGTTGATATACCTACAAACTAAGCTCTGCACTGAAATCTCAGGAAACAACATATATGTGAATGTTGAAATGCTGTAAGAGCTGGAGATAGGGATACCCTCTTACTTAAATAGGATATTTATTTAACCACCTATACATCTCAGAGACTATATTAGAAGAAGGGCTGATTAGAATCAAAAAGCTAGATAATATGAAGAAATAAAATGAAACATCATGTGGGCAAAAATAGCCATTACAGTCATGATATCATAATGTGGCTCACCTCCTAGGACTCCAACAGACTGAGCCTGCCATCAGTCAATGATGGATTGAAGAGGGTCTGAATTAATGGCTCCTGATGAATTCTGAGTTATTGTTTTCAGTTATATGCCCATTGATGTGTCAAACAGGCTCCAATTTATATCTCTGTCTGGCACAGCGTTCACCACTGCAGTCATGGTGTGCTCCATCGCTGTGCTGCAGGTGGCTAACCTGGCAGCAGAGTTGCACTGTGCACCATGACAGCAGCATACCAGGCACCAGGATGCCACTGGGTGGTGTGGATATGAAAGGGATTGGGAAAGAATAACCCATAGTTTGTCTCTGCAACTCCTTCCATGGGTATTGTGTTCCTCCTTTTAAGAAGGAAGTATCCACACTTTGGTCTTCCTTCTTCTTGAGTTTCTTGTGGTTTGTGGACTGTATTTTGGGTGTTCCAAGCTTCTGGGCTAATATCCACTTATTAGAGAGTGCATTCCATGTGTGTTCTTTTGTGACTGGGTTACCTCACTCAATGGATAGTCTCTAGATTCATCCATTTGCCTAAGAATTTCATAAATTCATTGTTTTTAATAGATAAGTAGTACTCCATTATATAGATGTACCACATTTTGTGTATCATTCCTCTGTTGAAGGACATCTGGGTTGTTTCCAGCTTCTAGCTATTGTAAATAAGGCTGCTATGAACATAGTGGAGCATGTGTCCTTATTACTGAAGGAAGGACAATCCAGAGACTGTTCCACCTGGGAATCCTTCCCATATTCAGTCATCAAATCTAGAAACTATTGTGTATGCCAGCAAGTGCTGGCTGACAGGAGCCTGATATAGCTGTCTCCTGAGAGGCTCTGACAGTACCCAGCTAATACAGAAGTACAGGACCACAGCCATCCATTGGACTGAGCACAGGGTCTCCAAGGAAGTAGCTAGAGAAAGGACCCAAGAAGCTGAAGGGTTTGCAGCCCCTTAGGAGGAACAATAATATGAACTAACTAGTACCCTCAGAGCTCCCAGGAACTAAACCACCAACCAGAGAATGCACATGGTGGGACTAATGGCTCCAGCAGCATATGTATAGCAGAGCGTGGCCTACTCAGTTATCAGTAGGAGGAGAGGCCCTTGGTCCTGTGAAGGTTCTATGCCCCAGTGTAGGGAAATACCAGGACCAGGAAATGGAAGAGGGTGGGTTGGTGAGCAAGGGAAGGGAGGAGGGAACAAAGTTTGGGGGGGGTTGTTGTTGTTTTTGTTCTTTTTCTTTTATTCATAGAGGAAACCGGGAAAGGAGATATCATTTGACATGTAAGTAAAGAAAATATCTAATAAAAAAAGAAAAGAAATGCAAACACACTGTCAAAAAAAAAAAAAAAAAAAAAAAAGAATGACCCAGCAGAGTTCTGTCTGCCTTGCCCCCTGCCCTGCAAGATGGGTGTTGGTATCCCAGTCCTGGAAGACCAGGTGGGGGACAGTTGAGGGGAGTCACAGGTTCTTGTTCCTTTGGAGTCACAAGTGCCACTGGACACTGAAGAGGGGCTCAGAATGATTGGGGGCCCCAGCACAGCTCAGTACTCCCTGCAGCTGAAAGGAAAAGGTGGGCAGGGGTGGGGGGGCACCCAGTGGTTCAGTGCAGCAGGGGGGTTGAGCGGGAGTTTTCAGTCTAGCCTTGTGACTGCAAGTTCAGAGTCCACACAGCACGTCTAGTTCAAAAGAGGCAATGTATGGTCATAAGATGTTTTATTGTAGGAGGGAGAGAGAGAAGATAGAGAAGTAGAGGCTGGCCATGACCATGTGGAGAGAGAGAAAGAAAGGAGAATTGTGAGAGGGGTGGAGAAGAAGAGAGAGAAAGAGGGGAAGGGAGAAGAGGAGAAGAAGAGAAGAAGGGAAGAGAGAGAGAGGAGGGGACAAACCGCCCCTTATATGGTGGGGCCAGACATATCTGGCTGTGGTCAGATGACTGGGGGTAGAGTTCAACTAGACTACTGGGACCTTGGGGTTTTGTGGTAGCACACACCTCTCCTGCAGGAGGCTATGAGGCATTTTGATTGCCACAGGAGACAGGGGCCCTGACCTCTTACTCGACCGGGACCAGGTTTCCTGCACAGACACTGCCTCACATATCTTCAAACACATTATTACACAGGCTGGTATAACTATAACTAATTGTTTTACAGACAAAAGATATGGATGTGATGATGGTACTTGTAGGCAAGAGGAATTGGTGACAGGAATGAGAATGCTTTTAAGAGAAGGTGGGATATGTGAAAATAGTCATAATGTATTATATAGATATGTATAAAATTGATAAATATTGCAATGAATTTTATTCTACATGTTGTAACTGCACCATTTATTTAGATGTTACTAATATTTATATTATTTATTTGTTAATTATCTCTGTTAGAATATGTACATTTACGGGCATATACTGTGAACTTGTAGATGGCAACAAACAACTTGTGTAAGTTCGCTTTCTTCATCTATTATGTGAGTCTCATGAAGAAACTCAGATTACCAGTTTAACAATATGAGTTTTTAATCACTAAGCCATCTTGATAGTCATGAGAATTATATATTAGCATAGCAGGATAGCTTATGCTTTTATGTCATTTTATATAGTTGTCCCATTGCCCTATTTAACACTTAATTTTCTCTATTTACTATTGTGAACATGTCTTCATATATTGCAATCATAATGTATCCATCTATTTTTCTAATGATTTTCTAAATTTGTCCCCCTTTACTTTGAACAAGACTGTATTATGTAAATTATTATTGCCATTTATAGAATAAGTCTTCTCATCTATCATTTTGCTAATGAATGTCATGAATACAATTTTATCTTAAAATAAGCTCCCTATAATCTAACAACCTTGTAAGTATGCAAAGTAGGATTACATCTGTTCTATTATGAATCTTTTGAAACTTTCCATTTCATTGCTGACAATTATTGTCATTTTTAGGTTAACTTTTATCCTAATTCTCACCTTACACATTATTTTCATACATAAAAGCACATTATTCTTACCTCTGCACATATATTTTCAACTCCTTTACCTAAAAGTCCAAAGTATTGTTTAACCAGTTTGCTTCTCACACTACTTTTGTAATACTCTACAAGATATAAAATAGACTGCATATTTTTGAGCCTACCATATTTCACATTATGTCCTCAGTAAACAAGTTTATTAAAAAGTGAGAAATGGCTATATGGAAATTATAGCAATATGGTGAACAAATCAAACCAATGATGCATAAGAAATTGTTACATATTTTGTCAGTATAGAAATATCCATGATACTTTAGGTTAAAAGTTACCATCATTTTCCCTAACATTTGTACTCCTAACCATTTTTTACTCAAAGTGTTAGCTCAGTTCTTAAATTATCAATAGAATCTTTCCCTTTACATATATATTTTTTACTCTATTTCTGATTCAAATGTCTACTATCTTTTGAACAATTAGAACAGCCTTATCTTAGCCAGTTACTTTATACAATTAGTTGTATAATTATAATTAGTTCAATCTATTTAATAAAATATGATAAATTATTTATAAATGAAAGAATTTATTGCTCACAATGTTGGAGGTTATAAAATTGAAGATCAATGTACCTGTAGATCTTATATTCTCTTCCTTGGTGCCCCGCCTCATGTCCTCACATGATGAGAAATGACAGGATCCTGCTCAACCATCTAATTAATAAAGATATAAATCATGACTTATTCAATCCACAAAATCCTTGTTTCTTACTATATTAAGCTAGGATCCAGCATTAAATTGGAGAATACACATACATTCAGATCATGGGACATTTCTTGCTTAAAAAGTCTACTAACTGCTTTTCATCTAACCTTTGATAAAGGCCAACATCCACAAACTGGTTTATATGACATTAATTGATGTCTTTTATACTTAGATTTGCAAATACCTCTAAACTTCAGCCCCACTCCCTAGTGATTTCTCTGCTTATCTCCTAGGTTGTCATGAAGCCTTTCAGACATGCTCTTATTACAAACTGTAATAGTATTATATTGCTTTCAAAAGTCAGCAAGTTCCCAGCAAGTCTTAGAAAGGAAAACATTTAGTAGAGGTTGCCTTAAACTTCAGAGATTTAGTCCATTATTGTCTTGATGGAAAACATGGTGGCGCTAGAGAGTATCTGAGAGCTGCACATTCTAATCCCTAGGGAGTAGAAAGAGAGAGTGACACTGTCCCTGGCTTGAGAATTTGAAACCTCAAAACTCACCCTTCAGTGATGACACACATTCTCCAACAAAGTCATACCTTCTTCTGCAATGCTAACTCTGCTAATAGTGCCTTTCCAATGAGTTTATCAGGCTTATTTTTCCTCAAACCATTACAACAAGTTTCTGTGCTTCTTTATTCTGGTTAACTGTATTCTCCTAAGCTATTCAAACAGATGCATCCTATGTTTCTGTAAAGATTTTGCTTAATAGTAAGATTTCATAAGTGTGTCTAAGACGAAACTTTGTACAATATCATTGTCCCATACATCTACATTACATTTGATATTTAGAAAGATTTCCTATTATAGTATTTTTTTGTCATTCATTGTCATCCAACATGAAGCCGAATTCATATTCTATATGTGTATGACTCTATAACTTTATATTCATAATGTGTGGTGTGTGTGTGTGTGTGTGTGTGTGTGTGTGTGTGTGTGTGTGTGTAGTAAATAGAAGTAAAAGAGAAACAATAAAATCACAAGACACTTTTTGAGAGCATAAAATTGATTTTGAGATTATATTTTTCTTGCTCCTTAATAAGTTTCTCAATATTCACTTTATCACTTTATTCTTAAAGAAGAAAATTTAAAAGTAATATGTATAGTAAGTTATTAATAGAAGTAATGAAATGAGAATATATAAAATTGTAACAAAACAGTCCAGAATGTTACTATATTAACATTTACTTCATTAATATTTGCTGCTACACCAGAAAGAAAAATATTTGCATAGTCACCTGTTCTTTTGTTGGTTATAGCTGAACTATTAACTGTCATCATTAGTAAGTCTGATATCTAGAAAACTATCAATGATCACTTGTATGTACAAGATTCTGGCTTGGTGCTAACTAAAGAGAGGGCCTCATTTTTCAAAAAGTTAGATGGAACTTATTTATAAGTTGATAAAAGCATATTGCATAATTTGTTGTGATTTAAAAAGCTATATCGATTGTGACTTGGAACCAGAAAGCACAGGTTTACTTTTCCCAATATTTGTTGGTTAAAACAATCTTTAGTGAAATATAAGGATCTACCTCTCTCCCTTCTTCCCTCTCTCCCTTCCTTCCTTTTTTTCTTTCTTCCTTTCCTTTCCCCCTCATTTCCTCCTTTTTTATTTATTCTTATCTCATGCATTATATCCTGATGGCAGCTTTCCCTCTATCAACTCCTCCCAGATCTGCCCTCCTCCTCTCTCTCAGATCTACTCCTACTCAATTTCCCTTCAGAAAAGAACTGGCCTCCAAGGGATATCAACCTAACAAGTTGATAAGAAAGATAATTCTTTCTACCATAAGAATTGGCAGAAACCTTCTTAACAAGGGTGAACAAAGCAATGGTAGGAGCAAAAAGGTCCCAAAGCAGATGAAAGAGTCAGAAACATCCCCACTCCCAATGTTAGGCATTCCACAAAAGTCCTAAGCTAAAGGGCCACAGCAGGTGTGCATACAGCCTGATATGGACCCATGCTGGCTCCATGATTGCCTCTTTAGTCTCTGTGAGACCTGTTTAGATGATTCTGTGTATCATGTTCTCATGGTGTCTTGGATGCGTCTGGCTCTTATCATCCATAAAGTCTTCCTAATGTTTGGCTCTGAGTCTCTGCTTCTTCTCCAATCAGTTGCTGGAAAAAGTATTGTTGAAGCTTTACTACCACAAACATTTTTGTTATATATGTTGATGCTACAAACATACTTTAAAAAAATATGTTCCCAAATTGAATCAGACTTCACTAGTAATTAAACATGTTTACATTTTAGTGCAACTCAGTACAATGATAGCTAGTTCAGACTGTTGTTTTGGACTACCTATTTTTAAGGTACCACAAAAGAAAATGGTTTTTATTGTTGTTTCCCTTGTATAGGGAATCAAACACAGGCCTCATGACTCCTAGGCAAAGTTCATTATCATTGAGCTGTACACCTCACATATCTATCTTTTATTTGAAGCATTAGTGGCTGCATTTATTTTGCAAAACCTTCTTCATTGGGCTAGGAGTATTGTTCAATGATAAAGCATTTGTCTAGGAGTTATGATGTGTTTGATTACATATACACAGAGAATAACAAAAACCATTGAAAAAGCAAAACCTTCTTCACATATGATACCTAACTGCAAGAAAGCATCAGATAAATTTTAGTGACTAAGCTTAGGGCTTTTACAGACAAAGAAGTAGTTCAAATTCTGAGCAGTTAATTAAAATTGAGACTTTCAGTTTTAGAATATGAGACCTAAATTGCCATGGTGAAATTATATGATTTTCTACTTCAGAATAGTTTAAACCTCAGTCCTGAGGATTCCAGACAGTCTCATGGCATTCATGTTATACAGAGAGGAAGAGACTCTTCTTTTACAGATAACCTAACTTATGAAAGAAAATCACTTGCCCCAGTCTTCTCTATTACAATATAGTATTAACAGTATTTCATAATCAAAACAGTATCATTGTCTTATTAACTTTTTTATTTTACTATCACCAAATAATTTTAAGCTGTAGTTTAAGTATTCCAATACAGTCTCACTTACATGACTTTAATGCTTATTTTAAAA
>JADRCC010566019.1:0-15463 GCA_019843855.1 Hylomyscus alleni
TGTGTGTGTGTGTGTGTGTGTGTGTGTGTGTTTCCAAGCCTCTGACAAACACTGGCCAACCACTAAGTTAACACGCTGCAGAGCTGATTCCCAAGAATCCAGGTTTAAGAAATGTGCAGGGAACTGAGCAGACATCGGTGGCTGGACACCAGTAAGTCATCCAGGCAAATCACTAGATTAAAAAAAAAATACCATTTTCTTGGGTGGGGCAGATCCGATAAAACCAGAATCCAGTTGTTCTAGTAATGATTTAACCAGTTTTTATTTTTTAAGTAAAAAGACCAGGTGAGTTAAAGCTGCCCCGTCCCTGCCTTGTATCTTGTGAGATGCCAGTTACAATTAGCCCCAGATGCCTGGAACGCTGCCTGTTAACAGAGGGGTGCAAATTCCATTGAAGAGGTGCAAATCCCACTGCTGGCTAAAAAAACCACTGCTGCCCAGCTACCCACCAACACCCCCACAGTCCTAGACTACAGAAGACAAGTGTGGGTCAGCAAGATGAGCCTAGAAATAAAGCCTTAGAGCAGCCATCCACGGCTGCTTCACAGAGGTGCAGAGCAATGCCAAAGGCAAGCACTGTCCACATACAACCATACCAGTAGACCTTCACCACACACGCAGGGCTAAACTCAGACCTGGTAACAGGCCTCCGTGTGAGAGCTAAAACAAGTTAGCTCTTCCTGAAAACTCGCGGTGACACTGAATTAGGCAAGAAAGCATATTCCATCAGAGAACACACTGACCTTGTACTTCACAGATACTAGACTCTTCTGTTCTTCCAGGACACCAGTTAAGACCTAGGGCACATCAACATCCTACTGAGCGTACTCGGAACTCACAGAACTTAGTAAGAGGTAAGAATGCACAGAGCATATGCAAAGCTAACCCTGAAGAAAGGCACTAGTTGTATGGGTGGCCAATGCCAGTGGGCACTAACACGAAATAGTGTTGATGAGATGGTTCAAGCAGGCAGACTCTCTCCACTAAGTCCCACAACCTGCATTCCATCTCAGAGAGCCACATGGAGGAAGGTGGGAAACGCCTCCAACTGTCCTCTGACCTCTACATGTGCACCGTGGCAGGTTCATATCCAAATGCACAATTTAAACTTAAAGATCACTACAATGGTCCCAGCTTCCTTCTGGCAGGCAGTGGTGGAATGAAAACAGGTACTCCCACTTTCCTGCTCCAGCAGGAAAGCAGTCACCTGGGAGACCGTGGCAATAAAAACAAGTTATGCACAACTGTATCTCGATTTAGCAGTGTCCATTCTAGAAACATATATACCCAAGAGAAGTGAAGACATGCCTGCCCAAAAGTTTGTATGTAAATATTCCTCAGTGTCCCAAGTTGCTGCTGGAACTGCGTCACTCACAGTTTAAGGCCGATTGGGGGATAACATGTACGAGGGGACAATAAGCTCTATTTTTCAAGTCAGTGTATAAAAGCAAGCTCTTTAGTTTTCTTAAAACCAAGAAATGTGAAAACAGACGGAGCCAAAAGGAATGCTTCGCATAGTGAAGACTGAACCCCAGTTTCTATAAACAAAGTAAAAAGTTGCTCTTCTGTAGACAGGAAGAAACTGAACTGTTTGTCATTGTGGGGTGAAAAAAAAGAGAGAGAAAGAGAGAGACTTTTCACTTAAAGAACATCTTTATTTGATTTTCAATATACAATATTACCTTTGATTTATAAAAAAATCACATTATGGAGGACATGACTGGAAACCAGTTTAGGAGCAGCCAGTGGGTAACAACACAGGTTATACTTACCCACTTATTAGTTTAGGGAAAAATTATCAGCGAATTTGAGGCCAGTGAGAGTAAAGAATGGCATTTCAACTTCTAAACCAACAATTATAACTAGGGATACTGTATTTAGTTAACCCAGCAAAAATGAACTTGTAAGTTTCTGTCAATCAAGAGCCCTGCTTTTCATGGTTTTCTAGTGTGCAATATGCAGGATTCTGCAGCATACAAGTTACTGCAAGGTGTCTGTCTGCCTGCTACTCTGCATGTATGCTCTGAGTGTTTCTGGAGTACCGAAGCTCACGTGCACACAGAGCGGAAGAGACCTCTGAAGCAGGGTGGTTCATCTATGCCATGACAAAGGTTGAGACGAGCTCTCTCTGCCCTATCATTCTGAATACAGGTTTCATTTCCGAAAATAGTGAAGTGCCGGATAAACATCACGGGAAGTTTACTGCCCATCAGGCCTGGCACGCCACAACATATATGAGTCCTTTCGTGAGTCCTGCAGCTGCTGATTGGCTGTTACATAGTATAAAGCTGAGCTTGAAGGATGCTTTGATTGCAAAGTGATGCATACTGACATACTTGTGAAAGCATTGTGGAGTGTCGTGAAATGAAGCAAGAAGGGGGCATGTCTTGGGGAACATGCCTTCACTCAGACTTACGCTGCTCTAGGGGTGACAGCAGAGAGCACCCTACATCCCTTCAGTAGCTGTACCAAGGGATGAACTGAGCACATAACCCATTTTGTGTTGCCCACAGTTTGCCAAAAGATTGTTTCCTGCAGCACCAAGATCCAGAATTCTATTATGTTCTCACCTGAAAGCTCTATGAGAAGAGAGTGCATACATTCCTACATCCCAAGGTCTTGGTCCAAGAGTTAGTCAGCAGGTAAAGTTAGGAACAAGTATTCTGATGCCATATAGATTATTTTTTTCATGAGCATTCTGGAATTATGACACTGAACAAGACAGAGACAGGTGCCGAAAGCCTATCCTCCCATTCTGCCTCTTTCATGACAATCATATCCTAAAACCCTGAAAAATATATCTACTTTCAAGAGAGCAAAATATACAGTTTTAGGTGACACAAATACATACAAGTGTACATACACACATATTTCTGCTTTAAAGTGAATTACGCAAATAAAAAAGAGAAAAGATGCAGGTTAAAGGTTAGAGGGTCTTAAATTAAATTTGGGATTGAAGACTGCAGCTGTGATGTAAGAGGCAAATCCAGGCCTCAATCTGTCTTTTTTTTTTTTTAAAAATGTTTATCACATCACAGCTCCACTCATCTATTTGCATACTATTTATAACTGTAGCAGCAGAAATGAGTAATAAGAGAGCTACATGACTTGTAGACCTTAAAACACTCTCTGGCCGTTTACAGAAAAGCTTGCTGGCTGTATGGAGAGCAAAAAGAATACTTGTATGGGGCATGGATGAGCTGGAGAACATAGGCGTGCTTCCCAGTGTCCCTGAAACACAACACAATGAGTGACTTGGAACAGCCCCTGGTCAGATGTTGATTACTTAAGTACTCTGCAGACAGGCTGTGCGGCCTACAGCGATTATCACCTGCCTATCAGTGAGCAGACCGTATTCCAGATCGGTGTGTAACTGTATATATACATAGCTACACAAAAAAACAAAACAAAACAAAACAGATGTGGCAGGAGCCAGCCAACCCCAGGATAAAGAGCCTGGAGGAAAGGAGAAACCTGAAGTGACATCTATTCTGCTCTAGTAACGGGGTTAGGTTAACTTTAGTACATTTTCTTTATATGCAAGAAATACAGGTGCTACGTTAGCAGGAAGTGTACTAGAGAAAAACAATTTACAACTGTAAGGTGTACCCATGAATTAAGGGGCAATTTTTTAAAAAATATAAAGCAATGCAGACTTCTACAAAGTACTGATCTTAATCATGTAATTAAAGTAATAACAAAATACGAATGTTTTTATTTCTAAAGTCAATATTTTAGTCAAAGGTGCAGCAGAAATCAAGTATTTCTTTGACATTTTTCAAGAGACTTTAGTTATTAACTACAATTTTTGTTGTTAGTATATAGTAACAGTGTTTAAAATATATTATAAACCTTTTATCTTCCTTTTTAATTTAAATGAAATATAAAATTAAGAATTTTGAAACATGATTCATTTTGGAGAACATTTAAAATGCTATGGAGCACTCTCATGCCACTGGAATCGCATGACATGCTGCAAGGCGGGGGTGGTGCCAGGCGGAGCGTGGCACACATGCAATGCTCTGTACCTGTTTATTCACTCATTCTCTCATGAACGCACTCGCTCAGAGAAATCTGGCCGGAGGGGAGACTGCATTGTCAATCTTTATCAACAAATTCAGAGTTTTGACAAGCACTTTGGTAATGAAGAGCATAACAGATGAGAAGCTGAGGATCATGACCTCAGACTGCTTGTTTAACACCTGCCAAGGGAAGCCTTGGGGTCCTGGATGACACCACAGGGAATCAGGTCAATATTCTGCCAAAAGAATGCATTCCTCTAATACCCAGGCTTTCCTGCGCATCTATATCCTAGCTGAACGATGAGAACAAGCTGATATTAGAGGCGCACAAAATGTGCAAGCCCACCTGGAAGAAAGAACCTTCAACTCAGGGCTTGCTTTTCTGCAATGAGACTTCTTGGTGAAGGGCTCATTCTTAGTTTTAAGAGCTTCATATTGATTCATTAATTTTCTAAAACTCAGGTTTGTACCAAAAGGTATGATTCTCAAAGGAGCAATAAATCTGAAAGTAGAAGGTGCTCAATAGCCCCTACTTTTATGTATTATTTATTCTGTACGACTCTGCCCAAAGCTGAAGATGAAGTACCAACCAGCTCTTTGGAGAGACATCAGTTAGAGAGCATTTCTGGGTTCTTTTCAGGGTTTATAAACACAATGATATGGAGTCTAAAGTACTAAGGTTTACAAACGTCAAAAGTATATGAAGGATGGAAGAAAACACACACTTAAAATATAATCAAAATATGGGATAATGGTAGATTTGGGGGAAAATTATTTTAAAAATTCTATTAACAAAATCAAACATGACACTGGCAACTCATTTGTACCTGACTTTAATTGCCTTTGGTATTCAAAGAAGAAAAAGCATTGTTACAAGGTCTAGTTCTTATGACAAAGGTGGGGACGGTCAAATGACAGTCTTTAAGATCTTTGTGTGAACCATGCCTCACACCTGGGCCTTCTCTCTTCTGCTCTAGGATGACATGGACAACACAGAGCAATGGGCGGGGGTGGGACTCTTGTCTCCTTTGAGCATTCCCAGGGAACCAAGATGGCGCCTTTACTGCATGAGTGTGAACAGAGGGTCCCCTGCTTGCTGCAATGGTCTTTGGCACCTCTGGTTTCTCACTTTCTTTTGACTTGGGAGTGGGCTTGTGCTGTTTGAGGAAGCTCACTTTTTTTTTCTGAGAACCAAAACCTCATCTTTCTTTTCTAAAGTAATAGCCATCTACCTTTCTCATTTACAGTTTAAAAATTTCAAGTAGGAAGAGATATTATAGTTTTGAAATGTGCTAGAATTACTCTCTATATGTCTTTTATAAATACTGAACAAGTTTGAGGTGGCAAGTGTTATGGAGCACTGGCTGGACTCTGAGGATCGGATAATGATTTCTGGTGTAAGATGGTCAGTCACCTTATAACATGCCCAATTATATTTTTTCCACAGTTTAAATCTGCTATCAACTAGTACTGGGCTAAAAAGAAAAGCTACCAACCACAGAAATAAGTTTTCAGAAATCCACAGTAAAGTTCATTAACAAAGTGTTTCATAAAATATTCAATTATAGTGTTCTCAGATTGATTGTCATCAATAGATGACGTATGCACTAAATGAAAGAGAGAAAGTGTCTTGAATTGTCACAGAAATTCAAGGGACAAAAAATTTATAAGCATCACTATTTATCTTATATTATAGTTCTTGATAAAAATTTAACTTTTTTTCTGCCAAAATATAGAGCAATAACAACAACAAAAATAATCAATGCAAGATCAGTAAGTCCCTTAGGCTTATGTCAGTTTTAGTGAGTATGATTCTTTACATCACACATTTGCCACTGAAAATTATTTTGAAGCTATTCTAGTAATTCTTTGGATGTATAATATCTTGGAGAAACTTAAAAACATAAACTCTTTGTGAGCAGCTCACACGTGTGAGGTAAAAACTGAAGGACCTGACCCTGCTCCAAGGACACCACGATGTTTTGCCTTTGCTTTAGTAAGTTGTAAAAGCGTTTAGGCATACATATTCTAACAAATACAGAGCTGCTTAACAGTAGAGTCAATTTTATCAAGCCATATGAAGTTGTAAGGTGAATGACTCTATTAACTGTGTTATGAGATTAAAGCAGAAAATGTTTGCTTGATACAGTTGCTGGTTCAGAAAAATAATTTCCTACCAACAAAATCAAGGATTTCTCTAAAACAGGTTTCAAGGCAACAATCTGGCACTTTCCCTCCTTCCATCATGCCCCCAATGCTAGCGTGAGCTACATGCACACTCCCACACTCGGGCTCGTAAGCAGCAGTTATGGTAAGTACCAGGTTCAGCATATCTTATGGAGACAAAGACTTGAAAAGTATTCTTCATGAGATCATGCCCCTCAGAGAAAAAACTAAATCTAAACAGATTTCAGTGACTAGGTTGGGAATGAAATGGTTGCCAGTCTAATAAAAATCCAATGAGGAGCTTGAAAATTCAGACAGGGACAATATCTGTTTCTTTCCCAAGTCTTCTTGCTACAATGTAGTTACACTGTTCCTCTGTTTGTGTTCATTCCATTTGTTCCATTATTAAAATGGAGGAAAGGGGCTACACAATGTATTATACTTGATTTGAAAGCTGCTCCTTGTGGGAGGAAATAAATGTCTAACTGGTTCAAAAGCATCTCTAGCTCCCATAAGGGGCTCTGTGTTCTTGACTTGCACTGACAGTATAGAATAAGACATTGTTTCTTATGTGGCCATCTCATTAAGAATCAAAACACATCAGGTCTCTGTCCTACGTGTACCAGAACATGTTTTGGTCAGGTATAAAATGGAATAATTTCAAAGTTGATATATCTACAAGTGAAAAGTCTTGCAGGGAAGAGTTTCATCCGGCATATTGATATAGAGGTCCAGGTTTTCAAAAGCCGCCTCTCCAGACAATTTCTGTAGTGGTCCATGTAAACAAAACACAGGTAAGAATGGTCCTTCCGGAGCTGTGCTCATCGAACAGCAGGATTACCTGAAAGAGTGGTGTTGGCTAAACGTAACACCGGCAGAGGGTGAGCCTCTGTGTTAAATACCCAGTGGTCTAAAGGTAGAAGGTCATCGCCAGAGAACAGCAGGTACAAGTATCTGAAAACAAAAGGAAGAGACACGAGTCAATGCAGCAGGAAGTCAAATGGGCTTACTGGGGACTGCAGAGAAAACCAGTAACTGATTCTGAGCAGTTCTGATGAAGATGCCCACAGCTAGACCTGCTGAAATAAGTTTCTTAAAAAAATTCACATACCTGTGCAAAGCCTATGAAACAGTGAGGGCTATAAGAACAGCAGAAGACATATCACTTTGTAATTTTCAGACATTTTAAAAAAAATATATACATACTATCATTCATAAGTTTTGGCAGCTCAAGAGAATCATTAGAGACTAAAAGATATACATTTATTAACAAATACTGAGGAAAACTAGTAGCTGGAACTTCATAGTTCTTAGTATGGGAAACTACTGAATAAACTTTAGAAGTATGCTATATTTATAAGGAGTTTGAAATTAAATAGTAGCCAAAGGTCTGTTTGTGAGCTCCAAACCACATGAGTCACTTGGACACCAAAGAGGAACCAAAAACCTCACCTTTCATATGGTCAGGAAAATTCCAATCTGAATCTTACTAAGGGTGATCAAAGTGGACATAAATATCTACAGAGTCAGGGGCTATGGGTATATCTCAGTTATATAGCACCTGCCAGACAGCATGGGCAATGCCTTGGGTTCCATCTCCAGAACCATGAAAATAACAACACACACACATATACACACGGCGGGGGAGGGAGGGAGGGAGGGAGGGAGGGAGAGAGGGAGAGGACATATCTGGGATCTACACCTCTTGATACTAGCAACAACGAGCACTTTACAAAGTCCTAGTGAAGAAGTTTAAAACAAGTACATTTAAAATAAGACAGATATGCTATCTCTTCTGGTTACTGTTACAGTTCTAGATGAGAAAAGCCTAGTGTAGGTAAAAAAGATGGAATATTGCCTTTAGCACTAAGAAAGCTGGAATATAGAGTAACAAGACTTTCTATCCTACTCCTGATCCTACACTCAAGACCAGCTTGACTCATTTACTCACCTGGCTGCCAACAGAAAACGTATTTGGGTAGATACAGCACTGGACTCTGTACAGTCTGTTTTCTATATACAGGAACCTTACTGAGAGTTCTCTCAGATATCCTGTTGCTGCCCTATGATATGGAGATCCTGTAGTTTGGGATCTGTAGGATAGGCCCCTTCATGTACTCCAGCAGTTCATCAATGGGGTAGATGTTAAGATGGGCCAATTCAAAACCCTGGATCTGGGCCTGAGAGGTAGCTGGGCTGGTCAGCTCACTGGCTCTCCTGCTCTTACACCCTTGGGAGCTGGTTCACCAGAAACCCTGACAACCAGGTCCAGCTCCACCCTGGTGCCCAGGCGAGGCACAGGCCCACTCTCTGGAGTGCTGCAGCTGGTACAGGGTAGGGCCAGGTCTTCCAACTGCAGCAGTTTGGTGGGGGGAGGTACAGCATCTCTCTCATCCATGTCACCTCAAAGGAGACTAGTGGTAGGGTCAGCTCTCTCATATTTTTGTCCAAGGCCTACTCTCTCAAGTATTACAGCTGGCTAGGGGTGGCTACTCTCATACTTCCAGGACCAGCTCTCCCATGATGCCCAGGTAAGGAGTGGGGTCAACTCTGCACAGCCCTCAGATATCAACTTGTTCCCACCCCAGGCGGCAGCCCAGACCAGGGATGTCCACCTGGCCTTCAGTGGTTAACAGACCTTGGGTGCAGGGCCACAGATCCAGGTGTGCACCCTGCCCCTGACCGTGGCAGCACAGGCTGGGACCCCATCATGATCTCAGATGGTATGGTTGGCTATTCAGATCAGGCTGTTCCTCACTACCATGGACTCTCCAGTTCTGTCTCTCTTCATTGTGCCCACACTCTTCTCTTTCTCTTCCATTTCTCCACCACTTACCTGTGCTTCTCTTAGTGGTGCTCAGGGTCTGGGGCGGTCCCAGGAGTGCTATGCCCTACTGTGTATTATAGCACTACGCAGGGGTAATCTTGGGGATGGTCTGCCCCTCCTAGGCCTGTGTGGCACTGGACTGGTGGTCATATCAGGCTAGCTCCGTGTCTGGGCCCCATGGCACAGGTCTGGTGGTCTTCTTGGGCTCGATCTTTGCCCAGCCAATGCAAGGAGCTCCTTGAAGCAAGGGTTGTCTTGTGCTCAACTCCCGCCCAGGGTTTGTGGGTCCCAGGCAGGGTTCTTCTATTCTCTGACATGCCAACACCCACCATGCCACATCCTGGGAGCCTATCTGGACTGGACCGGTGCTTGTCTCAGGCTGGCTTCCTGTCTAGGCCTGCCTGGTGCCACACCACTGTCTCATGCAAGCCCAACCCACCCCCCGACTCCCTCAGGAGTGTGAAGCTACTGATCATTCAGATATTTATAGGTCAGAACACTGAGTGTAGACATAGCCTCTCTCCTCTCTTCCATCTGGCACAAACGTGACAGAGCAGCCACACCCGCAATGCCTCTGCGGGGGGGGGGGGGGTTCCATTAATATTCTAAACATTTACGGTATTTGTATATGGTAGTCTTAATTTTCAACTTCTTTTAAAAATATTTATTTTTATTATATGTGCCATGGTGTTTTGCCTGCATGGATGTCTGTGTGACATGTTTGATCTTTTGGAACTGGAATTAGACAGTTGTAAGCTACCATGTGGGTGCTGGGAATTGAACCTAGGTCCTCCGGAAGAACAGCCAGTGCTCTTAAGCATCTCTCCATCCCCAATTTTTAACTTTTTATGGCTCACTACTAATATATACAATTAATTTCAGTATACTGAGCCTGTATCTTCAACCTTACTACTGTCATTCATTAGTTTTAGGAATTAGTTTTAGTAATTGAGTAAGGTCTATAAGATTTTCTATATGAATTATCACATCCTCTCTTTAAAACAATCATATTTCTTCCTTTCTAGCCTAAATGTCTTTTCGCTACTTTTTCTACATGAGTACACTTTAGCTTTCTTCAGACACAACAGAAGAGGGTGTCAGATCTTATTATAGATGGTTGCCAGCCACCACATGGTTGCTGGAATTTGAACTCAGGACCTCTGGAAGAGCAGCCAGTGCTCTTAACCGCTGAGCCATCTCTCTAGTCTCACTTCTTTTTCTTGCCTGACAGTCCACGCTAGAATTTCCAGTACAACTGCTAAACAGAAATGAATAGAACAGATGTTTTGTCTTGTCACTGATCTTAGGGGGGAGCTGTATAAATATCTTTTTCAATATGATGTTAATTGTTTTTTTCATATGTGCACTTTATCAGGCTGAGGAAGCTTTCTTCTATTCTAGGTATTCTCTCAGGTTGAATCCTTCGTTTTACACAACTGATGTCTATTTTATGGTTCTTGTTAACATTTTATACACCAATTAGCATTTCAGTCTTTTTCCTTCACCCCTAGCACTTACATTTAAAATCATTTCAAATTTTATTTAATAATAGCAAATAATTTGATAACTGATTGATAATAGAAAATTATATAAAATTAGTTTATGAGTAAAATTTTAAATTAGAAAAAAGTTAACTGTAAACAGATTGCTATATTCAAGTGGTGAGCAATCATTTTTCCTTTACTCATTTCAAAATTATCTAACAGACCATCAGAAGGAAGGGATAAACAAACTACATCCCCAACAGCGTACTAAATAGCACCACCAGAAAGGAATGAATGTTGACAACTGTCCCATGGGCCGCTCTGCTAAAATGTCAAACACTGATTCAAACTACTCAGTTTCTAAAGCAGGCAATGTACAGTGACAGAGAGCAGAGAAGTTTGAGTAAGGTGGAACTGTATCCTCTGCACTCGGGTGTCACGCATCGATGGGGTTGGGTTGGAGGAGCACGTCGTCAGAGCTACGCTCTGTGTGTGAACATTACAGAGTGCTAATGTGATCTAAGATGGCGAAAGTGATTAAGATGGTCAGCAGGTAACAGACTATTGTGGTACCCCTGATGAATATGTGGCCAAAACATCATTGCTCAGAACACAACGACATTAACCAGGGTAGTAATTGTCCAGTCTAACAAATCTGACAACATATCAATGAAGCATAACCTATTATACTTCAATAGAGACTGACAAAAATCCTAAGTCAAAAATTTTGTTGTTGCTATTTAGTACAATTTGTGTCATAGCTCCCTCTACTGAAACAACAGAGAATGGCAAGACATTTTAAAGTACACAGTTTTAAAAGTGAACAAATGACTATACTTGCTTAAAATTAAAATTCAGTGTGCACGCCCATAACTAACACTTGGATTGCACTGTGACAGGAGCTAAAAGGACTGCGGACAGAAACTCATGGTTCCAGTACTCCAGAGGGTCAAGGGGACTAAGTGACATGGTTAGAGCAGGGAAGCAGTAGCTGCTACCTGACATCATGGTGTGATGCCACAGTTTCTTAAGTCTTAATTGTTTCCACAAATGTTTTACACAACATGGGCATCAGTGGTTCCCTAAGACCAGTAGTGGCGAGAAGCACCCGGGAACTTGCTAGCAGTGCATACTCTAGAACCCATAAGTAAGAAGCCCTGTTGATGAATCCTTTGAGACAGTGTTGATGCAGGCTCCTTGGGACCCACTTCTGTAGGTTTCCTGCCTGTGTAACTTGTAAGCAGAGTTCTACTGTTTCAATGTTCCTTCTTCAGCTCATATGAACCCTCAACTCCACTGAAAACAGCCCAAAATACTAAACAATACTAAAATACTAAACAAAATAAAAAAAACTGAATCTATTCCAGGGAAACTTATATTCTACTTTGATAATGTTTAAGACAATTATGTTGTCCTGGGTAGTGGTGACACATTCAAGAGGCAGAGGCAGGCAGATCTCGTGCCTTTGAAGGTAGCCTGGGCTACAAAGTGAGTTCTAGGACAGCCAAGGCTGTTACATGGAGAAACTCTGTTTTCAAAAACCAAAACCAACCAAACAAAAAATGTTATGTTATAAGATTAAAGAGAAAAAGAAAGGTTATGGAACAATTTAAAATTGGACATAAAACAGTCAGAAAATGTCTTAAAAGTATAATTGGAAATAATAAAATCACATAACTAAAACTTATGTAAGTGATCAGAGAAGCAAACAATAAACTCCTATTTCACATAAAACACACCCACATCTACATTAGGAAGTGACACTGCAAAAAAGACAAGGCAGGGGTAGATAGCAAATGATGGGGAATAAAGATGACACCCATGGCATGAAAACAGCAACTGTAAGAGAGATTGCAGGGAATTTTTTTGGATGTAAATTCCTACAGGATTATTTTCCAAGGTACTTACTGATACACACTGACATGCAAACAGCAGCCAGTGCAGGTCAAGCACTAACAATAAGCGCTTGCTGGATAGAATGTATGGACAGTGTATCTTTTCTATACTTCGATGATTGAGATTTAAAGACAAACCTGGAGTGCAAAGCTAATTCAACAACAAGGAAGTGGAAGGGACAGCCCTGATAGGGAGGGACAGGTTACAGGGCAGGCAGATGCTAACATTTGTACCCCATTCCCATTTAGCTTCGTAACCTGAGCTCTTAACCTATAGAACAAAGTTAAATGACTTACTCAGGTAAGTTTATTTTAAAACACTTGAGATTCAAATAATGTAAGGCTTTCAGACATGGAGACTTACAGACACAATTGCTGTCCCAGAGACTTTATTATCAGAAGTAGCAGACACAATGCGGCAAATTCACTCAGATTCTTTGCTACCGAGATTCCTTTAATAAAAAATTTAATAAGATGGTTTCCCACTAACCTCTGATTTCTCTTAGCTCCTTGACTCCTGATATATATGAACTGAGAAAAACTGCTTGTGAAGTAACCTCAACATGTACATTTTTTTCTATCAGGTGTCCAAACAAATGTAAACTGAGCAGCTATCAGTGAAAGCCTAACTCACTGAAAGCTGTGGAGGGAGAGTTGTAGGCACTAAAGTCAGATAGAAAATACTTCCAATGTTTTAAAGAGGCATTGGTTGATGCCAGGAGGTAATACAAAGGCCTGAAACTGGAGAATGAATTCAAAGAAGATAAATTCATCAACAGTGAGAGGGAGGCTGGTACTGGAGAGCTGCTCCTGGCAGCCTGTGAGACTTTCTATCAGCTGCCATTTTACTAAAACCCACAGACAGACAATTCCTAGAGCTACCTTTATCCTAGAACGGTCAGCTCTTTCTTGCAATTAGATGAACCTGGCAGGGTGACATTATCTACCTGTTTATGTACGAGCATTCCATACTTTAATCTTAAAGACTCTCTCTCAAGCACATGTAATCAAGCTGGGCGAACTATCCTCTTAATCTCACAGCACACACACGTACATGACAGATCTTATTACGACAAACACTCCCAAGCTAATGCTGCAAGTCAATGCTTGAACATAAGGTGCTGAAAGGCTAATCTGAAGCAGTAGCTAGGTTGGTATAAACAGGTTTTGCTACTGGGCAGTGGGTGAGGACATGGTTATTTTATCTTGATGAGGCTTTTCATTTCTTGTGAGCTAATGAATTCCCCCCAAAGGAAGTCTCTCACTTGTCTCTCCACTTTCAGCAGTGCCTGTTACCTCAGAGTCCACAGCCTCTGTGGTTGAAGCTCCTCTCATAAGATCTTTCATTTAGGACAGAGATGAGGCACGATGGAAACAAGAGTCCAATAATCCATGTAAACATCCTCACCCCCACTCTCAAATTCCAGTTTTCAAAGGTGCTGAGCAGTTTACCAGTTTACCAGCTTGTTCAAATTAATCCCCAGACACAGACAGAAGTGTCCTTGTCCTCTGTTACCTGACTAGTTAGTGTTCTACAGTCATTGTAATGGTTTTCAAGAAAGCATAAATAAATATACTGTGTTTAGTCTGCCAAACAGAACTACAACATCTCCATTAGGTAGAGGCAATTCCAAGGGATTATATGGATGCTTTTTTTATTCTTCATACTCAGGCTTTGAACATTTATCTTTTGAACTTTCTCTTCAAAAGATTTATTAAAATTAATTATTTTTTGTGAAAACCAATTTCTTCTTAAACTCCTATCACAATCTCCATAATTACCCACCCTGGAAACATTAATGCCATCTGTTATTTTCCCTTCTTACTGAACTCCCTACACTAAACCACTCAATGCAGGAACTCGCAGCCCCAGCATGATATTTTACTGTCAGTTTTGTGGCTGTTCTTCCAGACACCAATTCATCCTATTTCAGCAACAACTCTGAATGTTCAAATACTACCCCTGCCACTTCTTCATGGTCTTCTTCATGGTTTCCAAGTAACTATGTTTTTTTCTCTACAGACTAGCATTTTGTTAATGGTTCTCTTATAAACCTAGTATATGTGATTTATTGACATATCACACATTTTATTTCATATTATTCTTCATTATATAGTATTTTGTTAAAAATCAGCACACATAATAAACAAATAATATAGGAACTACCAAAGAAAACAAAACAAAAAGCCAGCATACAGCCCTTTGAATTTTAGAGGAGGAAAGCCTTGGCAATAGCTAATTCGTGGGATAGTTTCCATGGCCAAATAGTAAAGCTCAGAACACTACTTTGACTTAACTATGCCACTGTCATGTCAAAAAGTCACCACGTCTAATGGTTAACACACACCAACTGCTAGTCTTTAGTGAATCCACACCTAACACAACCACCCGACAAAACAATCTTCAACACCTCTCAGCTTCTAACAAAAGCCTATTAGAGTTAACTAACATTTGAGAAGTTAAGGGACCATGCTAATCTGCAATTCTCTATGAAGTATTAAGACTGTCAATTGTGATCTTCATAGAACTTTTATCTAATCTACCTTAACATTATGGCATCAGGCCTTAAAGATAAGGCTGTATCTTTGACTTTCGTGCTTTTTGAAAGGATAAGAGATGCAACTAAAGAGATAAAGAACCTTAGGAGCTTGTAGGCAGTAGCATCGCTGCCTGAAGATACTTACACAGTTATATAGATACATGCTAACACGGACACATACACAGCTGGACCACGTGAAACTGAGAATAGTCAACTGTCTTTAGTTTTTGAAAAAAGCAATTTCATACAGTTTATTTAGTATATAAATATATACATTTATATACTATATAAATATATTACATATATATTTATATATAATAAATATATGTATATAAATATACATATATTTAGTCCAATGTATGGTAATGAGTTATGCAGTGTAAGTCATCTTATAATTAGCAGCACAAACATATTATCTCATCTGTCAAAGTACTCTCCCAACTCCCAGAGTGGAGAATGGTCTTCTATAGAATGATTACTTTTTGCTCAGCTTCCAGGATGCTCAATGCTGAATTCAGTAGTTCAGTGT
>JADRCC010566024.1:0-16476 GCA_019843855.1 Hylomyscus alleni
TGTACTGTGTGCAGTTGATTAACAGTAATCAGACATTTGATGGTTCCTAAACATACTAGACAACTTTATTCAGTATCTTTAAAAATCAGATTCTTTATTGGCTAAGAATTCAAATCCAAAAGAAATTAATGTAAATGTAATGAAATATTTTTAGAGGTTTCATTCATCTTGATATCCATTTAGTCAAATCTTCTTTGCCTTTCTCCATGAATCTATCAGGCATTCATCCCCATGAAATTACAAAGCTAAGCAGCTGCATTCATCAGAACTGAACATTCATCAGAAAGAACAAATCACATATTTATGTGGCATTGAAATGATATAATTTCACATCTGTGTCCACATAACTGCCACCAGATCTGTTGGTGTTTTTTTAAATTTAGGAACTGGATCCTAGATGCCAGGGTTTTATAATGTCTCATATACTCATGTGCTCTTTTGATTACTATACAGGACAACTAAGTTTTCCTAGAACTGCTTTCCAGAATATTAAAAACCACACATTGCTGAGCTCAGAGAAATTGGTTTAAGATGTCCAAAGTCACGTCAAGAAGAGTCACCTCAGTCACTTGAATGCACATCAGTGGCTGGCCCCAGGTAATAGAATCACTAGTTGGGAGCTCTATAATTCTAAATTCTCTTATTATAGAAAGATAAATCCTTTTGAGGTACGATATACTGGATTGTGATACAGGTATTAGAATCCTGACCACTGAGAGGTGAGGATCTATAAAACAGGCAAAACAAGATTCCCTTTAGAGAAACCAACCCTGCTGACACAGTGTCCCTGGCCAGGCACAAAGCAATGAATTTCTCTCATGAAACTAGCCAAAATATAATGCTTTATTATAACTTTTTAGTAAATTAATATAGATGAAACTCTAGATCACTGAAAAAATAGACATGTTGTTATTTTTTGGTACATTTTAAACTTAATATTTTGAAATATTTTTACCAGATACATGGTTTCAGCCTATTTTTCAATGGTTGAGTTATCATACTTATTTTAAAATTATAGCCAATGCAACTGTTATGCATAATGTAATAAGTCGTACATTTTGATCACCATCATTTTCAAAGACTTATTAGAATTAGTGGAAAGGTAAATCTATAGAAATTGCTGAATTTGAATAAGGAAAAATGATAAAAAATGAATTATACTTGTAATCCTTCTAACAAAGAAAAGATGCTGGGTTGTTATACTATCTCAGTGTCCTGTGTTCTGGTCCCTTACTATTGGTTATTAGCAGTCTGTTACCAAGGGCACCAGATCAAGTTAGAGATGCTTATCATTGAACTTCTTATCTCATCCTCTGACTTTTCAGATTGATGAGCCATCAGTCAACTCATCATAGATTCTTGTACTCAAGGGTCTATAATTAGAAAAGGCTCCATACTGAGAGATATTACATGCTTCACAAATCAGAAAGGAATGCATAATGAGACAATTAACCTCACACCAGATAGCCCTGCTCCTTGGGCAATCATTTTATCAATATAATAACAATTATATTAAAATACTATGAAATTTAAATCCGACTTCTGACATATGAGAGCTAACATTTAGCAAACTAGATTTACTAAATCCTTTATTAGACACCAAAAGTTTATTAAACATAACACTAGATATGTATCAAGTAAACAATTCCTTACATCACAAATGTTTTAAAAGGAGACATTAACCTTTTCATTTATCTCAAAATATTTATGGGCCTTGTTTTAGTTATTAGAGACACATATATGAGACCACCTGCCATATTACAGTAAAAATGTAGGCCACCAGGGAGGTCTTGTTTGCAGAAAGCTATGGATGATCATTTCCAAATTTGCACAGTTGTTGACAGAATTCAAATCCCCCTAACTTGAGAGAGAGTCAGAGTTTAACTTACTTTGGGTGAAGTTTCCCCTGGGTTCCTTATAACCAAACCCATTTTATCAGAGCCACTCATTTCCTCAAACCTGAGAGAGCTGTAAAAATGTTTTCTTGCATAATAGAAGGTTCCATATGTGATATAACTCAAGGGATATTCTGCAGATGTGTCATCTTGCTTGTTCAAAGGAAGATGCTACTCTCCAGGGAAAGTCTACTAAGCCCTGAAAGTCCTTAGAAGTTACTTTTCATTGTCTGATATATGCTTAAGCCCTAAACTGGGGATACTGAATCAGGAAGAAGTCCAGCCCCAAACTGGGCAACATTGTAAGATCCTCCTACATTCCACACACACACACACACACACACACACACACACACACACACACACACAACAACAACAACAACAACAACAACAAAAATGAATGCAGTCATTTTATAGGAGTGTGCTTAGTCAATATCCTGGGATAGCTTAAGGATAAAACACATTCTGTCATGTTATTCTTTTTTTAATTTTCCAAAATAATCTAAGAATAAAAGCATTCATTGTTTATTGTTTCTAAGCCTTGCTTTGTCTTTACTTTTAAGGCTTTTTTTATAATCATAATATTATTTTATGATTTAAAAAATATTTAACTATATTTTTAGGATAATACATTTCATTATGACCTGTACTCTCTTTTAACTTTCTATTTTGAATAAGAACTTATCTACTAAGATCTTATCCACTTTATTTGGATTTATATATAATTTTCATATATGCTACTTTATTTTTGATTAATTTCTGAGATACTGAGATATTCTAACCTATTAGTCTTTCTTCTGACAGTCCATAGGCATTTGCATCCCTATTTTGTAGGGAATCGAAGGCAGCATATCAGCCTCTTCTCTCCTGGTCTCAAGTGTGTCCTTTTAGACAGAGCAGGTTGGCACTTCCTGTTTTTGTTTTTCTTTGGTTGGTTGGTTGTTTTTTTCTGATTTCTTTCTTACAGTTTTAGGAAAATATCAGCTCTTAGTACTTTATATGCTGAGCACACATATCCATTATGTTAGCAAGAACATTTATCCTCCATGTATTTGTTTGCGATAAAGTCAACAGCATGCTAGGTGATATTCGTGTGCATTTCTTTCTGAACAGTACACATACCCTTAAGGTCTGCAATAGCATCAACCTTCTCATAGATTCATGCTGTTTGGGGAGAGGCACAATTCCATGGTTCTAAGTGATCTAGAGGACAGATTCAAGGGCTTTCATCTTTTCTTTTCTGTTTGGTCCCATGGGAGTATTACAGGGAAATGTCAGGTTTTTTCTGAAAGGAAGGTCTGAGTTTTGTTTTATTCTGAAAATTATATTCTTGACATTTTTATTGTACTGTATTTAATCGGCAGTTTTTTTTTTCTTTATCTGTCTTCTGTTTGTCTCTCTGTCTGTCTTGTATGTCTGTCTTTGTCTTAGTCAGTCTATCTGTCTCTGTTTTTGTCTCTTCATCTCTGCCTCTGCGCCTCTCTCTCTCTCTCTCTCTCTCTCTCTCTCTCTCTCTCTCTCTCTCTCTCTCTCTCTCTCTCTCATTCTGTTTTTGTATACATGTTTAAGGTAGATTTTCCAGCTTCACTTAAATCCCATCTGCTATTGAAGAGAATACAAACAAAACCAGAAAACACACACCTACATGCACACACACACACAGAGAGAGAGAGAGAGAGAGAGAGAGAGAGAGAGAGAGAGAGAGAGAGAAAGAGAGAGAGAGAGATTGACTTTCTAAGATGACTCATCTTTGTCTTTTCTGAGTTCGTGGAACCTCCTTATTTCCTAGACCTCTCCAATTCCCATTCTATTATACTGTAATTTTTTTCCTTAGTGCCAGGCCCAAGTGTCAGAGTTTTGTCCTGGACATTTTAATAGTTTTGTTGTTGTTGTTGTTGTTGTTGTTGTTTTTCGTGGTTGACACTTTCCTAGGAGCTATCAAAAACATTTCCAGAATCCTTGATATTCTCTATGCTGGATGTGACAAAACCTAGTCACTTCAGGTGTTGTCATCACAGAGGCCTAGAGGGTACGGTTTATAGTGACAGCATGGTTACACACCTCAGGTTTTTTCTATTTTCTCACTTAGATGTGGCACTGTTTTATTTAATTTTCTTGTATAAACTCAGATGTCATAGAATTTAATGTGGCAAATTATGAAATGCAGCTAATGTGATTGATGGGGAGCCCTAAGTCTATCTGTTTTTATGAACGGATCCATTGCCTATCATCATAGCCACCCTTTTCCTAGAATGCTCAGGAACTGCATCTATATTTTGTGACCATACTCTTATCTGAGTTTGAGAAATGTGAGTACTGTAATTTTGATGTTCATTCCTGAGCAATTCAGAACACATTAAAAGGGGAAAATGAAATCTGGTGAATTATGGTACTTTAAACATGACAATTAAAATCTCACATGGTAGAAACACTCTTCATATTCACAGTAATGATGTTTACTGGTGAGACATCTAAATGGTAAGTAGAATTAGATGTGGTCATTACAAAGTTGTTCTTCATAGTGGTAGTAGTGGCTTAACCAAAAGTAGAAGAGAGATGTGAGTTAATAATCTTGTTTTCTGTCTCAGCATCATGCCCTCCTCTGTATATGAAGCAGCAAGGCAACCCTGACCATACTCTAAGCACATACTGGGACCCTTCTTTGGATACCCTGCCAGTTTTAATAACTGTCATCCACATAAAATCTTATGTGATTATAAACATTTCTATACTGTATCCAATCTGTTTCAGTGAGGAGGAGACAGAAGGTCCTATAACTCAAACTAATGGAGGAAAGTAGTTAATTGGTAATGTAAGATAAAATCATATACATAGATAAGGATCGTAACAGTGCATACAGCTGTGTTGAATACCATAATAGCCTCTGTGAAAGATCTTGGCATTATTATAGTCAAATTACTGGGATGACAAATTATTTCTGAATTTCATTTAGACAATGCATTAAATAACTAAAAATCGAACCTTGGAAATCTATAATACATTTGTCAAAAGGGTGGACACACAAGACATATAGAGAGTCATCAATGAAAACCGAAAACAGAAAGGGGCAGCTTTGGATATATATTTTTTATTAGATATTTTCTTTATTTACATGTCATAATATATCTCCTTTCCAATTTCCCCTCCAAAAAACAAACAAGCAAACACAAACAAGAACAAACTCCTGTTGCCTCCCCCCTCCCCATGCTTGCCACCTCATTCTCTCCCACTTATTGGCCCTGGCATTCCCCTACACTGGGGCACAGAACCTTCACAGGGCCAAGGGCCTCTCCTCCCATTGATGATTGACTTTGTAGTCTTCTACTATACACATGCTGCCAGAACAATCAGTCCTACCATGTATAGTCCTTGGTTGATGATTGAGTCCCTGGGAACTTTGAGGGAACTAGTTAGTTCACATTGTTGTTCGTTCTAAGGGCTGGCGAGATGGCTCAGTGGGTAAGAGCACTGACTGCTCTTCCTGTGAGATGGCTCAGTGGGTAAGAACACTGACTGCTCTTCCAGAGGTCCTGAGTTCAATTCCTGGCAACCACATGGTGGCTTACAACCAACCGTAATGAGATCTGATGCCCTCTTCTGGTGCATCTGTCGACAGCTACAGTGAATTACACCGGAGTGAGTGGGGCCAGCAGAGGTCCTGAGTTCAATTCCCAGCAACCACACACATGATGGCTCACGGTCATCTGTACAGCTACAGTGTACTCATACACATAAAATAAATAAAAATAAAATCTTTTAAAAAAAGTATTAAAAAAAAACCCTAAGGCTTTGAATATATTTTAATAGGCTGATTCTAATGGATTTTCTCCTACTACAGAAAATTCACATCTCCCAGGATGAGCTCTAAGATGAAAAATTTGAATTAAGAGTTTATTTTTGAAGCCCATTAAGGAAATTGAAGTCTTCTGTGTACTTGTGAAGGTTGACAAATGAACATTACAAACTATTTAAGCCTACAAAGAAATTTCAAGTTATCATATATAGAGTTATGAGCTGTATACTTACAGAAAAAAAAATTATAGGTCTGCAAAAGACAAAAGAGTCAAAAGAGAGAATAAGAATCAGCTCTGGACACCAAACTATGAGATGAATGCTTTTGCATTAAGGGTGCACTTTAACGAATGCAGGCTCTATACAAAGTGTCCAGGGAGCTATCAAGTCCTTACCGGGTTGATATGTAACAGAGTGGAGATACCCAGTTTCTAAAGAAAATGGTAATCAGCAGACACCAAATGTGCCAGTGTCCTGATGTTGGACCTCCCAGTTTCCAGAGCTGTGGAGACTAAACTCCTTTTGTTTTTGTTAATCTTAGTTTAAGACACTTGGTGGAGAAATCTGAAAGTGTCACAAAAGAGAGGTACAAACAAGGAGTGTGAGGACCAGAGGAGAAATAGGAAACATAGATGATTATTTTTCAAGTTTGTCATTATACTAATAATGCAGAGTGCATAATAGTTCAACAGGAACAGAAAGTTTATATTTGTCAAATTGAATTCTCTGATAAACTGGAATGAATTTGCATCAGATAATTATTTTTTACAAAAAAAATGTATTAGGCAACATAGAAGCCTAGCTGGACTGAGAAGTAGAGATGAGGATTTATGTGTGTGTGTACAATAATACAATATTATGCGGAATATAATATACCATGAGATTATTATTCTTCATTCTTGATGGGCACTGATCAAACTGGTCATCAAACCCAGAGTTTTACATGTGTTAGGCAAGTTCCACCACTGGTATACCCTCTGATAATTTGGGGGTTTAAATAGATGGTTCTCAGTTTAAAAGATTGGAAAAATGAAGAAGAAATAGATTCTAGTGTAGTATCCTGCAGCTGTGTTCTTTATGGTAACAAAGAAGGCAGAGAGGTGGTTTCAGATTTAGAAGGCATGCAGATTAAGGAAAGGAGATAATAATTTCTTGCCAGACAACATCTACTTTTTAAGGAAAATATGAATAAATGCCATGAAGTGTCAAGAAGCATTTGTGAATATCATAAAATTTTTGTCCACTCTGAAGAAAGAAATTTGAAAGAAAAACAGAAAGATGTGGACAAATGAAGGTAAGTAAGACATGCAGATGCTAGAATCATGATGTGAAATGGTACATGGTATAATCCTCACAGGAGGTGTGTGGTGAGGACTTTACATTACAGTTATTAGTGTGGTAGAGATTTCAGTAATATTCAATTTCTCTTAGAAATAGAAAGACAAAAATTAGAAATAGATTGCTAAAATCATATAATTATCTCACAGAGAAGATAACCCTAAAAAAAATCATCAAAAAAGTTTTGGAGAGAAAAGCAGAAAAGAACTTGTTTGCAAGGGATGTGAGTGGTTAGGACAAGGCAAGATATTTTACTTGTATATAAGATTTGTGAGGACAAAGAACAGAAGTTGAAATCTGGGGATAAATCGAAGCAATTGAAACAATAAGGGAATTGAAATAATAAGACAATTAAACCTTATTTTATACTATCTTTAGGGTTCTGAGTTCATATTTTGAGATATACTGAATCAAAACAAATAAACGAAAACCTCCAACCAGTTAATCACTGTGACTACTTAAAATCCTACATCAAATAATGTCCAATACATCAAATAATGTCCAATAATGTTCTTGAGTTCCAAAGAACTCAAGAAGTTAGACTCCAGGCCAGGCAGTGGTGGTGCATGCCCTTAATCCCAGCACTTGGGAGGCAGAGGCAGGCAGATCTCTGATTTTGAGGCCAGCCTGGTCTACAGAGTGAGTTCCAAGACAGATAAGGCTACATAGAGAAATCCAAAGTTAGACTCCAGAGAATAAAATAACCCTATTACAATGGGGCACAGAGCTAAACAAAGAATTCTCTACTGAAGACTATTGAATGGCCAAGAAGCACCTAAAGAAATGTTTTACGTCCTTAGTCATCAAGGAAATACAAATCAAAACAACCCTGAGATTCTACCTCACACCAGTCAGAATAGCTAAGTTAAAAAACTCAGGTGAAATCAAGGCTCTGGAAATCAGTCTGGCAGTTCCTCAGAAAATTGGACATAGTACTATCTGAGGGTCTAGCTATACCACTCCTGGGCATATACCCAAAAGATGCTCCAACATATAACAAGGACACATGCTCTACTATGTTCATAGAAGTCTTATTTAATAGCCAGAAGCTGGAAAGAACCCAGATGTCCTTCGACAGAGGAATGGATCCAGAAAATGTAGTGTATTTACACAATGGAATACTACTCAGCTATTAAAAACATTGAGTTCATGAAATTCTTGGGCAAACATATGAAACTAGAAAATATCATCCTGAGTGAGGTAATCCAGTCACAAAAGAACACACATGGTATGCACTCATTGATAAGTGGATATTAACCCAAAAGCTTGGAACATCCAAGATGAAATTCACAGACCATATGAAACTCAATAAGAAAGAACTGAAACTGAAACAGGGATGATTCAGTTTTCTTAGAAGTGGGAACAAAATCTTCATGGGAAGTAGAGGGTGGGAGGGACTTGAGAGGAAGAGAGGACGGTGAGGGGAAAAAAGGAGGCAGGATCAGGTATGGAAGGGAGATAGAGATGATATACAGAGGGTAGAGAATTTGAACAGAGTTGTGTAGCAATGGGATATGGGGAACTAGGGATAACCACTAGCAAGTCTCAGATGCCAGGAAAACAAGAGACTCCCAGGAGCCAACAGGGATGAGATTAGCAGAAATGCCAACAAAGGAGAGGGAGAACCTGTAGAGACCACACCCAGAGGTGAGGCAAGGCACATGATTGGGGGATGGGGCTGCGCACTCATGTCCAAATTTTTAACCCCAAATGGCTCCTGTCTAAAGGAAATATGTGGACAAAGTGTGGAGCAGAGTCTGAAGGAATGGTCTGCCACACCTGAAAATCCATCTCATATACAAACACCAAACCAAGACACTATTGTGGATGCCAAGAAGTGCTTGCTGACAGGAGCCTGATATTGTTGTCTCCTAAGAGGCTCTGCCAGAGCTTGACAAATACAGAGGTGCATGCTCAAAGTTAACCATTGGACTGAGCACAAGGACCCCAATGGAGGAGTTAGAGAAAGGACTGAAGGAGTTGAAGGATTTGCAGCCCCATAGGAATAACAATATCAATCCACCAGGACACCCCCCCCCAAGAGCTCCCAGGGACTAACCCACCAACCAAAGAGTACATATAGATGGACCTGTGGCTCCAGCCACATATGTAGCAGAGGATGGCATTGTTTGGCATCAATAGGGGGAGAGGCCCTTGGTCCTGTGAAGGTTCATTTCCCAGTGTAGAAGAATGCCAGGGCACTGAGGTGGGAGTGGGTGGGTGGGAGTGGAGCACTCTCATAGAAGCAAGGGGTGGGGGGATGAGATAGGGAGGTTCAGGAGGGTAAACCTGGAAAGAGGATAACATTTGAAATGTAAATACATGAAATATACAATAAAAAAGATTATTACCTTTTATGATCAAAACTGAATAGTGTATTGTTTACTTTTTAGTAATTTCTCATTTGTTCTTCTAGTTTGCTTTTTATTGCTGTGGTCAACATCACAACTCACAGCAATTGAAGGCAATGGATTCCTTTGGCTTATGTAACCCTATCACAGCCCATCACTAGAGGAAGTAGACAAGAAACTGAAAGCAACAACTTATAGGAAGGAACTAGAAACAGAAACCGCAGAGAAGCGTCTCTTACTGACATCCTCACATGGCTTGCTCACATTTCTTTTTGGTATAACAAAGGACTACCTCCCTGGAGTAACAGCACCCACAGTGGGCTGAACTCTTCTACAACAGTCATTGATCATGAATGTGCCCCTACAGAGTTGGTTACCTATAATATGACAGAAGAATTTTCTCAATGAAGCTCCCTAATCCCAGATAACCTTGACTGATACCACGCACATTGTTTACTATTCAATCATTTTCCTGATGTTGCTCAGAATATAGTTTCAAGCACATTGCTGATAAACCAGGATAATCTCAATATTTTGATGATATTTTCTAAAGATAGGCAATTTCTCCACAGAAGTGGGAGTTAATAAGTTTACTATTACCCACTAGAAAACTTGATAAAGTAAAATTCTATTATATATATAAATTTTATATATGTGTAATCTTTCAAATTATTTAAGAATTCTCAATTTTGTAATTATCTGCATATTGTTCTATTATTATCATTTTCTTTCATTTAAATCAGCATCTATTCATTTTCAAGGAGTTATTTTGGTAAGTGTCATTCTTAGGAAATTTCAAATATAGATATGATTGGTCTTCTAGTTATGCTGTCAATATTTTTCTCGAATCTTGCTGAGAACAGTTGTCTTTAATGTTCAATTTCTATAATTTATTTCACTAATCAGCTTGTTCGCTTTCTTTATTAAAACATATAGTTTGGTTCCTTAAAAATTTTACTATTAAGAATTGGTTATCTGGATATATCTAAGCTTAACCAATTATTTTTCCTGCATGTACATTTATATATTTCAACCAGACATAAAATATTCTATTTCTTATAATCTTATTCTAATTTTACTTAAGATTCCAGAATTTGGGTCTATAATATGATACCCTTAGAAGTTAGTATTTTTATAGTAATACAGGTTTGTTTGCACCAAATAGCTCTTCTTTTTTAAAAAGTGAATAATTTTATCTCATTGCTCTTGATTAAAGTTGTAGTTAGTGGAATACCTGAAGAGGCAAATGTTACAGAGAAATCATAGTAGTTAACTGGCATTGCACACTACATATGACCCATTTTGGTAATCTACCCTAGGCCTTTCTGTGTCCTGTTATTTTTTGACTCTGAGAAATTTTTAGATGCATCTCATGAATCTCACCCACAAACAATTGTGAAAGCAGATATGAAGATGAAATCACGAGTACATTTGAATATCAGCATGAGGGTGAAACTTGTTTCACGCTTATATTCTTCTTTTGTAATGATTGCCAGAAACCCCTGGAGTATCATGGCTTTTGTCCCAGTGAAAGCTTCAAGTTATTGATTTTTCAACATATTGAGACATATTAAGTAATTTTTTTAATTGCAGGAGAACCATTGTGTCTGTCATTACTGTTTGTTAAATATCTTTAAATTGATATTCAAAAGTGAGATTCTTTGTATTTGTACTTATATTATTTTGCAAGGAGAAAAAAGAGGAGGGAGGGAAGGAGAGAGACAAGGAGACAGAAAGAAAGAGAGAGAGAGAGAGAGAGAGAGAGAGAGAGAGAGAGAGAGAGAGAGATTCCTAATCATATAGTCATAGATACTCAAACCCTGAACCCAGCTAGTGTTAAAGAGAGATAATATTGAATGCATATGTCTACTACACCTTTCTAGTGAATGCCCTTCTCTAGTCAGAGCTGTTTCTTAAGTGCTATCTAGACCCACGTTTGAAGAACAGAAATCATACTATCCTTGTAGGCATGAGTAGATATGGTGACTGGGAGAAGCAATGAATTCTTGGAGATGAGACAGTGCGAGTTCCATGCTATTCCACTGGACACAATACACAAAGTAAGAACTAGACATTTGCATGTGTTGGAACAGCCACAACTGTCCTATAACCAGCTGCCTGTGACAAACAAGAATGTGAACAAAGTCAGGTGCAGGCCAGGAAATTCCTGCATGGCCACTGGCCTGTTTCACCACAAAAGAGAAAGAACCAACTTTATTAATTTCTAGAACAGAACAGATAAGAATCACAGGAATTTTTTTTTTAATATTCATAGAACTAAGTGTCACGTAGGATGAGAATACTGTAGAAAGACAACCTTGGGGTTGTCTTTATTTACTTTACTTCTCTTATTTTCTCTTCCTAATATATTTAAAATTCTCAGTACTCCTCAGTCTCCTCAACTTCATCAATGTCATCTAGGTATGGAAGAGGAGATATTTCTAGGTGTGTTACAGATACTGCTCCTGAGGAAAACTACCCTCCATTTGTGGATCTGTGAAGCATAGACAACATTTTTACTCTCTAGACTCCCAAATTAAATGTGAGGTCAGACATTGAAAAATAGTCTTGAACATTTTGGTTTAAAAAGAGAAATGGAGAGTAAGGAGATGTTACAGATTGAAACATTTCTGAAATCAGTTGGGGAAAACTTGACTATTAAAATTCTTTTTCAAATCCAAAAAGTAATATTGAGTGATCATTTGAGCTCCTGTTTGTACCTTTATTTGTTCAATAGCATCTGTCCCTTTACTTGAAATTTAGTACCTGTTTTACCAAGTTTCTGCCATTCTTTGTCCCTGTTAGTCAAACAGAAATTCTGCTGATACAAATATCTTAGGATCCTATGATCTTTCAAGAATTACATTGGATTTCACTCATGAGCAAATAACTTCACCAGCAAATCATTCTGAGATGATTTGTCTGCGCTTTTTGGCTCTTGTTAATCTGAATGAGGGACAAAGATGTTCAGTTTCCTATTGATCCTGTGATCACACTCTTAATCTGTAAAGGGAACCACTTGCAATGTATAATTTTCTGACATTTGGATCATCTTAATTTTAACCTTAATTTATAACAGCAAGTTCTTAGCTTTATTTTTTTATTAGATGTTTTCTTTACTTACAATATCTCCTTTCCCAGGTTGCTCTCAAAAAAATACATAAAATAAAATAAAGTAAAAAAACCAAAAACTAAAACAAACCCCTGTTCCATTCCCCCTCCCTCTGCTCACCACCCCATCCCCTCCTGCTTAATGGCCCTGGCAGTCCCCTACACTGGGGCATAGAATCTTCACAGGTTATTTCCAGTTTCTGGCTATTATAAATAAGGCTGCTATGAACATAGTGGAGCAGTTGTGGAGAAAGAAGAACACTCTTTAATTGCTGGTGGGACTGCAAGCTAGTACAACCACTCTGGAAATCAGTTTGGTGGTTCCTCCAGAAATTGGGCATAGTACTACCAGAGGATCCAGTTATATCACTCCTGAGCATATACCCAGAAGATGCTCCAACATGTAACAAGGACACATGCTCCACTATGTTCTTAGCTTTAATTTTTTTACCTTAGTTTTGTCATCTATTGCCATATAATTAGTTTAAGAATTTCCAGATGACCAAGCATAGGGGAATGCTAGGGCACTGAAGCAGGAGTGGAGGGGCAGATGGGAAAGCACCCTTAATGAAAGGATAGGGGTTATGAGGATGGGAACATGGGAAGTGGGAAAACATTTGAAATGTAAATAAATAAAATAACTAATACAAATATGGAAAAATATATTTAAATAATGAAAAAAAAAGAAATTTCAGCTAATTAATTCCTGCTTCCTTTTCTTTATTTTTGTGTATGTGTATTTATGTCTGCTGTTGTTCAGACATGTGTATCTAAATGCAGGTTCCCACAAAGGCCAGAAGAGGATATCAGATGGCCTGGAGCTGCAGTTGTAGTTCATCATGAGCAACCCAGTGTAGATGCTAGGAAGTGAATTCAGGTCTTCTACAAGAGTAATGAACATTTCTCAACTGAACAATATAATAATAATAATTTATTTATTAAAAACTAATAATCATACTATATAAGTATGTTCTGTATTATTATATAATATAGTAATGTATTATATAATATATTATGTATTAACATTTCTGCAGAGTTCATTTATCAATCATTTACCTTAAAGTTACTTCTTCAGTTTGAGCAGCTGTTTGATGAAAGCTTCTGAACTTTGTCTTAGATTTTTATACCTCTGCATAAATGACCTATAAAAGAGAAGTTTAAAAGATCATTCTTTGGACACAGGAACTGAGGAGCAGCCTGGGACAGGATTCTTCTGGTTTCCATTTGCACCCAGATCTGATGATGTGCCACAGCTCTCCAACCCAGGTCCCGCCTGAAGTGAGCTGGTCTCTCAGGAGTGCTGACACATTTGAGAGCACAGGTGAAACCACCACTTCTGCTCAAATTCCTGGCCCAAGAAGGACCTGCCCAGAAACATCAGGAGACAGGAACCAAGGAGCAGCCTGGGACAGGATCCTTCCAGTTTCTGTCTGAACCCCAGAACTGACCCAGAGCCACAGCTCTCCCTGCCCAAATTCCTCCTGAAGAGAACTGGTCTCCAAGGACTGCTGACATACAGGCTTACAGGAGGGACAAGTCACAGTCAGAGACAGCGAGGCCAGCTAACAACAGAGATAATCAGATGGCTAGAGGCAAGGGCAAGAACAGAAACCAAGATTAATTAGCATCATCAGAACCCAGTTATCCCGTCACAGAAAGCCCTGGATACCCAAACACATAGGAAAAGCAATACTCTGATATAAAATCACATCTCATGATGATGATGATGATGATGATGATGATGATGATGATGATAGAGGACATTAAGAACAACTTAAGTAACTCCCTTAAAGAAATACACAAGAACACAGGTAAATAGTAGAAGAAGCCCTTAAAGAGGAAACATAAAAATCCCTTAGAGAATTACATGAAAACACAACCAAACAAGTGAAAGAACTGAACAAAACCATCCAGGATCTAAAAATGGAAATAGAAACAATAAAGACATCACAAAGGGAGACAACCTAGGAAAACCTAGGAAAGAGATCAGGAGCCATAGATGCAAGCATCTTCAGCAGGATATCCAAGTGATAGAAGAGAGAATCTCAGGTGCAGAAGATATCATAGAAAACACTGACACAACATTCAAAGAAAATACAAAATGCAAAAAGATCCTAACTGAAAACATCCAGGAAATCCAGAACACAAAAAGAAGACCAAATCTAAGAATAATAAGGTAGAGAAGAGAGCAAAGATTCCCAAGTTAAAGGGTAATTAAATATCTTCAACAAAATTATAAAAGAAAACTTCTCTAACCTAAAGAAAGAGATGCCCATGAACATACAAGAAGCCTACAGAACTTCAAATTGATTGGACAAGAAAAGAAATTCTTCCTGTCACATAATAATCAAAATAACAACTGCACAAAACAAAGAATATTAAAAGCAATAAGGGGAGAATTCAATAACATATAAAGGCAGACCTATCAGAATAACACAAGACTTCTCACCAGAGACTATGAAAGCTAGAAGATACTGGGCAGATATCATATAGACCCTAAAGGCCACAAATGCCAGCCCAGCAAAACTCTATTATCATAGATGGAGAAACTAAGATATTCCATGACAAAACCAAATATACACAGTTTCTTTCCACAAATCCTGCCCTACAAAGGATAATAGTTGGAAAACTCCAACACAAGGAGGGAAACAGCACCCTAGAAAAAACAAGAAAGTAATCTTTCAACAAAACTAAAAGAAGATAACCACATGAACAGAATTTCAACTCTAATGACAAAAATAACAGGAAGCAACAGTCACTTTTCCTTAATGTCTCTTAGCATCAATGAACTCAATTCTCCAATAAATGACGTAGACTAACAGGCTGCACACATAAACAGGACCCAGCATTTTGCTTCATACAGGAAATGCACCTCTGAGAAAGACAGACACTACCTCGAAGTAAAAGGCTGGAAAACAATTTTCCAAGCAAATGTTCCCAAGAAAGAAGCTGTAGTAGCCATTCTAAAATTGTACAAAATCTACTTTCAACCTAAAGTTATCAAAAAAGATAAGGAAGGATACTTCATACTGATTAAAGGAAAAATCTACCAAGATGATCTTTCAATTCTGAACAACTGTGCTCCAAATGCAATGGCAACCACATTCATAAAAGAAACTTTACTACAGCCCAAAGCACACAGTGTATCTCACGCACTAATAGTGGGAGAATTCAATAACCCACTCTTGACAATAAATGAATCATGGAAACAGAAGCTAAAGAAAGACATAGTGGGCAGGGTGTTGGTGGCGCATGCCTATAATCTCAGCACTTGGGAAGCAGAGACAGGTGGATTTCTGAGTTCCAGGCCAGCCTATTCTACAGAGTGAGTTCCAGGACAGCAAGAGCTATACAGAGAAACCCTGTCTCAAAAAACAAAACAAAACAAAAACAGAAAGACATGGTGAAATGAACAGAAATTATGAACCAAATGGATTTAACAGATATCTATAGAACATTCTATCCTAAAACAAAAGAATATATGTTCTTCATACCTCATGGTATCTTCTCCAGAATTGACTGTATAAATAGTCACAAACAGGCCTCAACAGATACAATAACATTGTAATAATCCATGCATCCTATCAGATCAACACAGATTAAGGCTGGTCTTCAATAACAACAAAAACAACAGAAAGCCTACATACACATGGAAGCTGAACAATGCTCTACTCAATGATAATTTGATCAAGGAAGAAATAAAGAAAGAAATTAGAGAAATTTCAGATTTTAATAAAAATAAAGGCATTACATATCCAAACTATGGGGCAAAATGAAAGCAGTGCTAAGAGGAGAACTCATAGCTATGAGTATCTGTAAAAACAAAGTAGAGAGAGCATACACTAGCAGCTTAACAGCACACTTGAAAGCTACAGAACTAGAAGAAGCACATAAATCCAAGCAGAGTAGATGGCAGGAAATAATCAAACTCAGGGCAGTAATTCACCAAGTAGAAACAAAAAGAACTTTATAAAAAAAAATCAACAAAA
>JADRCC010566026.1:0-14572 GCA_019843855.1 Hylomyscus alleni
AATGTTGTCCTTTGTAAGGGTTGCTTTGGTCATGGTGTCTCTTCACAGCAGTAAAACCCTAACTAAGACAAAGAAGTCTAGGTATTATTTGGCTGACTTTTGTGTTCAAATGCTTTCATTCCCTAAACGGTTTTCTCTTCTCACGTGCCAGTCTCCTATAATTTTCCCCAGAACCTTATTAGTTTTGATGTTTTTAATTTTTTTACATACTAATATCAAATATCACATTTGCATTTTCTCATGAGACTTTCCCCTCAGATTCTAAAAGTCTTTTTATGCTTTATCTCTGTGAACACAGCCAGACCAGTTTTTGTGTCTTAGAGGGATCAATATTATTTAGTGAAGATTGTAGCATTTCTTTCCTGTCCCCTCGATACCCAGTGTATCTCTTGGGGGCCCTGAGCAATTTTCTCTCCAGATAGCGAGCCCCTAAGTTGGGCAATGTTTGTCAAAACTCAGACATTCAGAAATGGTGTGAGCACCTACAGAACTGTTCAAAGAAGGGGGTCTCCAGAAAGAGACGGAACTCCAAGCATAATGTCAACAGCTATTTAAAAAGAAAACCAGACACAGTCTTTCTCTCCACATGTCTTTTCTATTTGCTGTGATCCAGAAACTCAACAAAAGCAGCTGATAGGAGGGGAGTGGGCATCTGCTTAGCTCACAGTTCCAGCTCACATCCCATCAACACTCACAGTTAAGGCAGCAGGCACTTGAAGCAGCCGTTCACACCCTCACTCAAGAGCAGAGAACAAGGAACTCACGCACATGCTCAGCTGTCTGTCACTGTGCCCAGCCTCTGAAAGGGTACTGTCCACCTTCAGGGTGCCTTAGTTCTCAGCAATGTTTTTGAAAGGTTAATTGGAAGACTAGATTTTTTTCTCTTCTTTTCTTTTTTAATCTTTCAGTAGGATATTCATAGCTTAAAAGAGGGCGTGTATATAAAGAGGGAAATTTTCAGCCAGGAAGAACAGTTATAAATGGTCCCTAGGGCAAGCACGGAATGGAGAGGAGTTCACACACTGCCAGACTAGGACAAGAGGGCCTGGCGCTAAATCTGAAGACTCTTGTCACTGGGTCCTGTGCTGGGTGACATCCAGAACTCTGTTCCATTAGTTGTTAAGCAATTATTCTTAGGAAGAATTCTGTTGTTCTTTTTTCTAAATCACAATACACACACACACACACACACACACACGAAACCCATAGTTTGTTTTTTTTTTTTTTTTTTGTCCTGGTTATAGTTTGCTTAGGAAATGTAGTTAAGTAATCTGCCTCCGTCCTGTGGAAATGTCTGTGTTTAAAGAGATAAGAGAACTCTGAAGGCCAAGCTATCTTGGGAATGAACTGAAGAGATGGACTGTGGGCAGCTGCTGGTGAAGACAATAATGGGGCAGAGAAGCTGGAGTCTGGAAGAGGCACACCTATACATATCCATGTATTCAGTAATGGAGAAGTCCTAGGCACCTGGTTATCTCTACAGTTAGGCAGAGCAATGGCTCCATGATCCTGCTTCATCCTTACCATGAGGAGGGAATGAAATCCCCATGAGCTCCCCAACTTGCACAGTCACATGGGGTGATGGCTCCCCCTATTGCCCCCTCCTTAAAGTGAAGTAGGGTAGTAGTCCACTCATTGCCTTCATTGCCTTTATCCTTCCAATCAGGAGGAGTGAAGCCCCCATGCATCTGCCACATCCCCAAACCAGGCTGAGTGGCAGCCCTGCACAGCTGCCTAATCCAACAGTCAGAAGAGATAGCCTGTCTATAGAGATCTTGAGAAAGTACATTGGGCCTCACATGCCATGATATTCCTCTGTTCTTTGTCCTAAGGGCACTGGATATTGGAGGATAAGCCAATGTGTAAGACTGTGCATAGTCCTCCTGCCCTTGCTGTGTTTGTATTCTTTATAAATGCTGTACATGACTCAGGTAGGTATGCTTTCCTGCTCCTGTGAGTTCCTCTGCTTTCCAGGACCTTGTGTTCTTGGAGGCATCAGCAGTTTAGTGCCAAAGATGAAATCTCTACTTTAGAAGATAGGCGCCTTCCCTACTCCTAGATCCATCAGCGCCATAGCCCAGACTGTCCATCAAGTAGTCTCAGCACCATTCCATGGTATCTGCAGCACTCTGTAGGTGGCTTCTTGAGAGAACAGAGATCAATTAGACAGCATCTCCTGTGTGATGTTTAATGTGTTGATGGGGATACAGGCATACAAACAACCAGCAAATACTGCTAAGCTAATCAAACAGCAGGCTGGATGCCCAGAGAAGAAAGGATTCATTCTGAGTGGAGTGGCAGTGGAGCCTCCACAGATGACACAGGACTTAGAGAGGCTAAAGGGATAACTAGGGAGTTAGGGACATAGATTCGAATTGGAGACTCCACACTGGCTGAGCTTTTCCCATTAAAATTGATGGTCTGAAGCTATGGCTTTATGGGAACTGGACATTTATCCATTCTGCATCAAATATGCTTTGATACACATCTAATGTATAAGTTGGGGTCTAGATACCCATTGTAGCTGTGACTTCTGCTCACACAGGTCAGAGCTCTTGGCCTTCTTCAATACTGGAGTCTAAAAAAATTATGAAAGGACACAATTGGTAGTCTTGACCACGCTATGTCCATATCCTTAAGCTCTTAGGAATTTTCTTAGAGGAGAAAATGGCATGGTTGAAGATTCACTTTTAGGATGCATGATCAAAACACAGAATACGCAATAATCTTACAGAAGAATAATTTGGGAACCCCTATCACCATAATTTTCTGCTTTAAAAGAAAAGCTCACATAGTTTCCACCTATCAACGCATTCTTGTCCCATTTGAAGCTCAACAGATGGAACAGAAAAATCCTAACCTAACCACACATGTGTATCAGAGCACTGACAGGTGTGTTTCTAAACTGTTATTGATTTGGACACTAGGGAAGAGAGATGCTTGGTCCGCTACGTTGTGCTTCCCAATTCTCTCCACATGTAGAATTAGATATAGACATAGATGATGGGTGGAGATGACAGACAGGTACAGAGGGTAGCTATATGATATACAAAGACAGCTGGGTGATGGGTGATGGGTGGATGATGGGTGATGGGTGGATGATGGGTGATGGATGATGGGTGGATGATGGGTGATGGGTGATGGATGGATGATGGGTGATGGGTGGATGATGGGTGATGGGTGGATGATGGGTGATGGGTGATGGGTGGATGATGGGTGATGGATGATGGATGGATGATGGGTGAAGGGTGATGAGTGGATGATGGGTTAGATAGGTAGGTAGATACACACATACCTGATAGACCACAGGTATTGGCAAGCAGAGTATATATGCATCTACAGATGGGTGAGCAATAAATAGTCCCTTATTAAAAGAATACATTTGCAAGTTATAAATATGGGCTATTTTCTCAAAAGACTGTAATGGAATTAAGAGGTTTTCTCATTAATGTGATGAATTCCACTGTTCAAAAGTGAGGATTAGGGCTTAGATCTAAGAGCTGAGGCAGGGTACTCAGAACACAGTGTAAAGAGAAGGCTCGAGACTGACCCAAGTAGACAAGCTTTGGTGAGCCCTGTTTTTCACTCAGCACCATGCAGAACACCACCCAAAAATGAAGGATCCCAGGAATTTGGGCCATCACAGCAAGGATACAGGACCCATGGGTCATCTGTGGAATCTGGTGAACAGGGCATTTACCAGGCGGATGGTGTGTGGCTGTAGGAACCATGACCAGGGTAGGGTCTGTGTGAAGTCACAGTAACTTTGGGGCAGAATAGTTCTCTCCTGGGTTGGTTGTGTTTTGTATCATTTTTGTGTGGAAGTTCATAGGCAAGAATCAAGGCTTTGGCCTAATGTAGGATTTCACAGACTCGCACGTGAGACTTGACACTGCATGGTGAGCACTCTGCAGGTGGCAAGTGTCCTAGTTCCTTTGTATCTAAGATGCTTCCTCATCTCAGCCATGCATCTTCCAGCCATATACCTGCCTAAGCAGTAGGGAAATTGAGAGGAGGCTTCGGACTTCTGACACCATAGCGTCCATTGTCCATCCTTCAGGATTCCTCAGAGTCTGGACAGCTCAGAATCTAGGACAATGGAAAGGGGTGCCATCTACATTTGTGCTCCCTAAGAGGGTCCCCTGTGTAAATTCCCAGGAGACCTGATCAAAATGGGCTTTCTAACTCAGGAAGACCAAGTGGGACTGAGACTATATTTCTAACTTGTTTGTCCCAGGTGATGCTGCCAGGGTGGAGAAGAGAGAAAGGAGGGAAAGAAAGAACTAGAAATGCAGCCACAGTGGTGCTCTATGGAGTCTTTAACATTATGCTTTAAAAGTGTTCTTTCAAAGTTAAAAGAGAGAATTATGAGTGTGCACCGTGATTCCACATAATAGACAATATTTTAAAAATGCAGCTATTGTGCCAAGCAATGAAGCCGTCCGTGTTCTGAACTTCAATGCAAGGACAAGGTTAGCTTCAACTTACTGACCGGCCTCAGCTCAGCAGGATGAACCGTCACAGAATCTCAACTCTTCCCTTGGAAAAGGAAGGTTCAGGGAAGGGCATCCTCATTAAAATGTTGAACCCCCTGGTGTAGGAGACAAGCACTGAGACAGTCGTGTTTTCTCAGAGCCTGCTGCAAAGGAAGGGTCTGCTAGCTTGCTCAGCACTTGTCTGAGCCACCGTAGAGAGAATTTCAGTATTCCGAATGCACATTTTATAGCCTCCCACAGAATATGCATTTCTGAGAATTAGGCTAAATATAAAAAGTCCAAGTAGATTAATTCATCCCAGTTGATCTCCCTTTAAAGTCTAGGGAAGCCAAACTGTATGGCACTGTTGGAAGACAGCCCTGCCCATCAGTTTGCCGAAGAGCTTCAGAGCCCAGAGTTATCTGAAGGGGGATAAAAGCCCCCATGTGCAGGTGCATTCTGAAGGAGCTCTCTTCTCCTTCGAGCTCAAGAGAACAGACCTCAAGTTCAGAATGGGACACCCCCCCCCTCGGCACTTCCTCTCCGTGAACTCCTTTAGAAGCTGCCGTAGTACCCTTAAATATCAACTGCAGCCAAATCATTTTTGCATATCAGTATTTTTCTTAAAATGAGGTCCTTGTCTTCTCAGGGAGCAAGGTAGATACCATTTGCAGAATTAAAGCTTTTTGACGTTTTGAAAATTTGTTAGTGACTCCTTCCTGAGATTTGAAATAAAATGACATAGTTCAAATAAAATTAAATCTGAATTATGTTCAAAGTAGACACCAGGGTGGAGAAGTAGCCTCTAGGCCTTGTGGACACCTAGCTATGGCTCCTCACTCACTAGTATATTTTTATTTTGGGGGGTGGCATTTGGAGGACTGGGCTGTAGCCTAGCCAGCTGGAGCTAACAGGATTAGAACATCCACAGGATCTACCTTCTCAGTCAGGGTGGATTCCCTGAGAAATCCCAGAACTCTGAAAAGTCTTGTTTGGTTTCTATTACACCATGTCATGTCTTTCATTCACCTGCTCAGAACCCACTCGAGGGAGGACTTTATCTCTGTGTTGACTACATAGATTCGAAAGGGGAACACATTCTTATCAAATAATGTCAACAAAAAGTGGCTGAGGATGTTTAGCAGGCCCCAGACTTCAGGTTTTGCTTGTGCCGGGCTTGAGCCTTGGAATTTACCCAGAGCTTGCCCTTGCCCTGACATCTACTACCCTGAGCCATAATTCTGCTCATTCCACGTTTGAGAAACTCAGGACCACACACACTAGTGTGTGACTAGTGATGAGACTTTTGGAGCCATTGTGGAAGAAGAGTGAGCCTGAACCTTTGGGTCTCTATGGAACATTTTGAGATTCTGATTAAATAGCTACACTTTAATTAAAATCTAATTAAAATATATACCTTTCTCTTTAATGTTGAGAGATAAGAGTCTCCTAATAAAAGAAATTGGATTTTTTTTTCAGATGTCTTACAAGGAAAATAATGTTTGACCTTTTAATATTTCAATACTTGCATTATCTAAATCCTTCCCCCTTTGCACTTCACTCCGTGACATGGTGGTTTAGCCTCCCTGGGTTGTAGTTAACTTCCCACATTTCCAAAATTTACAAATAGCAGTATTTCTGACCCTGACTTTGAGGGCTCACCAGCTTTTCTCAGTGACCCCTACTCCTGTTTCTTCCCCACAGATGGCCAAGCTGCCCTGCAGGTGAGAATGTAGAAATGGTTCCTCCAATCCTTGGCTGCTCGGTGTGAGGACTGAGCAAGTTCCCACGGGATGTCTCTGTGGGCTGCCCTGGTGAGATGCCCATTGTTTTCCTCCGAGGTGTTTGGTTTCTGAAGCTGGCAACACACATCCTACAGGTTACACAGACTTCACCTCACCCTTCCCCCACTGGAGCAGAGTTATCCCCCCGCATGTGATCCTGCTTCTTCATTCTTACATTTCAAGAATAAATTTTATCAAATCTGGTTCTTTGACAATTTCATAAATATGTCCCTTTTTTTTTAACTTCTTATTTCCCCCAACTGTTATCAACTTACCCTCTTCTTTACAAGTGCATTTCCCACCTCTTCGTCTTTTGTGACCCACTGATGTTAACCAGGGCTATCTGTGACAATAGGTTTGTAATGATCCATTTAAGCCCAGTGTGTTCATCAGTGGGAACAAAAGAGTGTGCCCCTTGAGCACTCAAAGGAATCTAGAAATTTTCCATAAAGAAGATGGGGGCTCCAGATGTGCATATTGATACCAGGCTCAGTAAAGCCATCTGAGCTAAGGGAATAAGGAATGTTCCACTTGAAATCCATGTACATTTATCCAGAAAACATAATGAGGATGAGGATTCACCAAACAAGCTCTACACATGGGTAAACCTGTATCCCTGTTACTGTATTAAAACATCTGTACTCAATGTGGCTGAGAACTAACTATTGAATGTCAAGTAAAGTTACAGAACCAACAACAGCAGGAAAGACTGGTGAGGAAATACGAATGAATACTCCATGAACCTTATGGAAGGAGGGAAGGAAGACTGTAAAAGCCAAGGGATGGGAAGAGGAGCTACCAATGCTGAGATATGAATATATAGCAACTGCAGCTGCCTGCACTGGCCTGTGGACAGGCAACTATGGATCATGAATCACAGGGGTATTCGCAGGGCCCTACCATTCCTTACTGAATTATTGGTTACTAATGGGTTCTGGGGCTCGGGGTAGGAGCAGATGTAATCACAGTCACCTCTTAGGTTCAGTCTTTCCAAGTAGCTTTGAATTGCCTTATCCAAGTAACACTGGAACAAAGTGATGGTTCAGTGGGGGTAAAGTACATGTATGAGCAACTGTGTTGGGATGGAATCACACATGCCTGTGATCCTAGCACTCTTGGGGTGAGCTGGTGGTAGATCTAGGAGAATCTGGAAGTCCATGTGCCAGCTAGCATGAACAGTGAACAATTAGAGAGTGTCTAAAACAAGGTAGACACTGAGAACTGACAGTTGACATTGCCTTCTAACCTCTACATGTACTCTATAGCACGTTTGAATTTATACACATGAACATACCCACTAATGAATATGGCTAACTTAATGTCTCATCCCCTCTCTATCTACCAACCAAGTGATGGGCACGGTATATTTAGTAAATACACTTAGTAACTCCATGCAGTGTATAGCCAATATCTCTGATTTATTTTGTACTTTGGTTTCTTTTCTCCTCAAGAATGATTCATCTTGCTTTGTTATTACCTGGTTTGGTTCTAGAATATTTAAATTGTTATTTGACTTAATTTCCATTTTAAATTCGGATGATCCATTTGCACATTTAAATAATGTCCATGAGTGCCACTTGACCTTAAGAGCAAACAGTATGTTGCCACTTGTCCACTTGGGAATAGAGAGGGAAATCACTAGAGAGTCTGGGAGAATTACAAAGTGAAGCATGAGGGGTGCTATAGGCAACCGTGAGGGCCCAGGCAGAGTAGGCTAGTAGCAGAGGTACGGGGGAAGGGTGCCGGGCAGCACCATCTCCACAGAAGCTCAGGAAGTGGATGTCCTGCATCTCAGTAGTCACCCACAGAAGTGGCTCTTCTACCTTTCCACAGTGCAGACACTGCCTCATGTCCTCTTAGGACTATTGTGAGCTGTCCACTGAGACAACGCAGGTAACTTCTAACTACTTTGCCTCAAGTTTATTCAAAGCTTTGTGAGTAGAGATCACTACTGCCATCACTGTTAGCTATTTTAAAGTAAAGCACCCTGCTGGAGACAGATGTCTAGAGTATTGATGTAGTCACAGCTCAAACTGACACCAGCATCGAACCTCCACTTAGACTTCACATATGCAGATGAGTTGTTTCTGTCCCAACCTGGTACTTTCTAAATGCTGATGGGAGCTTTGGGTATGCAGCCAGCATGAGAGAGCATCTTGGGTACCCCACTGGATGACAGACAGCCCCCAAATTCTTCCCATTCTCCAGCTCAGTTCTTTGGTGTCTGCCTTTACTTGATTGCCATGAACACCGCCCACATAAGCAAGTCCCCCTCTTCCTTTGATTTATTGTGACTTCTTCTTATCTATCAACTGTAACTTTGTGAGTTCATAGGCAGTCAGAAGACTTTAGCTCTCATATTCACTACTGGGGTTCAGTAGCTGAAGAAAAGAGAATTTGGGTCAAAGTATTCAAATATGTGACATCTGAAAGTCACATATTTTCAGAAACCTTTGAAGGAATTTGTGAGATGTCTCATCTCCATAGACACTATAGCCTGCGTTAGGAACGGAAGTAGAGAGTGACATATTATTGAGACATACATAGGGCACCTCTGTACTCCGCTACATTAAGAGAAAGAGAGAGAGAGAGAGAGAGAGAGAGAGAGAGAGAGAGAGAGAGAGAGAGAGAGAGAGAGAGAGACTGAGAGACTTGCTCTCCATGAATTGCCTTGCTATGCAAATCTCCCCCCTCCCCCCCTGCAGTTTTAAAGATCATAGTCGGGTCTTGTCTGCTGAGCTCATTTCCACTCCTCCATGTCTCCTGGCATCAGAACAAACTTTAAAAAAGAGGCAGTGCAGTCCCAGGTATTTAGAGAAGCTAGAAAGTCCATTGATGAATGGTTGTTCAAAGCTGACAGGCTATATCAATTAGCACTTCTGGGTGGGCAGTGTGCAGGTGACTGCTGATCTGTTTCCTTAGTTCTTCAGCTCATAGCAAAGTGGGGTCTTTCCCACCTTTACTAGATCAAAGGCAGGCGGCTGCATTCTTTAGAAATTCTGATCATCTTTTATGTTTTACATACCTGTCCAGTGCACCAGTGAGCCATGCAAATGAGCTATGCAAAGGACCTTGCAGTTGTCCACCAGAGCATAGTGCGCTATCAGACGACTCTTCTGCATGACTCTCCCCTAACTTACATCTGTAGAAAGATCCATTAGAGAGAGGGTGTGGGTTACAGGCTGTCACTGCAGATAGTGTAAAGACCCAGTGAATAAACACACATGGGTGCATGAATTTGCGTTCACACACATTCACTCACAGATGTACACACAAACATAGTTATACATACACATGTGTACACACACATACACACAGTTTTGCTTGCATATCCACTCATGCATACATGCACATGTACATGTATACCCACATGTGTACATACACATACATTCACAGGTATACACAAGTTATAAATGCATGTTTATATACAGTTTTACTTACATATCTACTCATGCATACATGTATACCCACATAAGTATATATACACATGCATTCACTCACAGATGTACACACAAACATAGTTATACAGGCACATGTGTATGCATATTGTTTTACTTACACATCCACTCAAACATACATGTACACACATGCATTCACTTACATGTATACAGTCACACATGCACACATGTATACACAGTTTTACTTTACACACAGTTATGTGTACATGTGTACACACACATACACAGTTTTGCTTATATATCCACTCATGCATAATGTACGTGCATGTATACCCACATACATGCACACACACACACATTCATTCACAGATGTACACACAAACACAATTATACATGCACACATGTACAGACACGATTTTACTTACATATCCACTTATGCATACATGATACACTTGTCTACTCACATATGTGTACACACACACTAAAACCTTAGTAGAAGCATTTTGTAATTAAATAGGCGACTCATTTGACACTGTATCACAGGAGGGTTTTCAGAGGAAGTGGGAGAGTAAAGTGCAGAGCTGATGTATGCACGATGCCAACCACTGGGGCAGGGACACATCCAGGTTGAAGGCTGTCCATATTAATATGATCCAGGGCAGAGCTTGTGATGTGGGTGTGGTTCCCTAGCAAAGGCAAGCATTTCTGTTACAAGTGTCCTGTGTAATTCAACATGGAGGTTTAGCAAAGCTGGGGGTTTACAATCCTTTCTCCCCATGCTCTGCGAAAACCACTGTGGTGCCCTGGGTTCTGTGCATGAGATTTGAGATCTGAGATCGTCTGTACGCACCTTGGCTAGTAGTCTCAACCCCATTTTGTGAGGACAGAAGATGTTAAGATACTACCAGAAATCAAACAGCAGAAGAACTCAGTAGCACTCTCTGCCTTGGGAGGCTTCACTCCTATCTTCTTTGCAATCAGATAATGTTTATTTTGCCCCTGTGGGCCTGCACTCATGCAGGGCAATGCTTTTCCTAAGCCACCCTACTCTGTTGGCTTCTCAGATGTACCTGGCCTATTTTGTTCTGAAATCAATTTCTTTCTTGTTAACAAAAAGGTTATTTTGTGCTAATTAAAATCACCAGATAATTAAATTTATTTGCAATTTCAATGAAAGTGTTTCAAAGGATGTTTGCGATAAGTGTCCCTCCTTCAAAGATAAGCACCAGGGGCTCTTTGGTCACCAGCCCTGCCTCCCATCTGGGTGTTCACAGTCCACTGTGCCCACCAAGAGGACATAAATGAGAGTCGTTATTATGCGTGCATTAGAAACAGGCATTTAATTTCCACAAAGACTATCCTCATCCTTCATATTAGTTAGCTGCTATTTGAAATTGCTTATTTTGTTTTATTTTTTTTCCCTCGTAAAGTTTCACCAAATGGTGAGTTAAAAAGAAAACAACTTGTAATTCAGACAAAAATGCTAATTGTGGATTATGCAGACGGTGGCTGTGTAAGGTGACAGTATCAGCTGTCTGCTCCCTGTTTTAAAACCGTTGGATGTAAATGAGTTAACTGTTCCAGCCTGGTGAGTGTTCAGGTGATCTTTACCTATGCATGCAGGTGGCCTCTGGCCAGCGGCCATTGCCTCCAGTGGGTGGACAGGAAAGCAACAGTAAATGCCGGCCCTCACTCCTGCACAGTCATTGGTTTGGTATTCTGTATGTATTCTAGGCACATCACATCCTGTATGTGTCGCATGGCCCCACTTGGGAGATCACCTCTTCATCTCTAGTCTAGAAGCATGGAAACTTACCCAGTGCATACTGCCCTTAGAACCAGAGCTGGCTCACTGAAAACACAAACGTGTGGTCTGCTGGCTCACTGAAAACCCAAACGCGTGGTCCTAGTGATACTCTGCTGCTATGTTGCAAACACAGGTAGTCCCCAAGACCTGGGATTTGTTTACAGATACACAGATTAAGGTTAGGCTTTATAATGTAGGTCCAACTGAACACTGGACTAGGCAGGGGTCAGAGAGGAAAGAATCACCCAGGGAGGCCCAGGATTGCCAGATACCGGGACTCAGCTCCAAGATCTCCACACACGATTTTCCCTATACATACAGAGCTTGGTGGATCCAGTCTGGTGTGCCACTTAAAACGTGAGTTATTTGCCATGCATAATGCTTTTGGACCAAGGTAAGAAGCTGAAACCTTGGTAAGAAAAATCTCAGATGGGGGTGTGATATGTGTCATCCTATTTAAAAGTAGCCCTTCCCTACTGTGACTGGGTGACACTGACCCCTCCAGCCATAGGCTCCAAGACAGCCTTACACATGAAGTTATGGATGTGAAATGCTATGTTAGCAGAATGATCTTGAAGCTTGTAACTTCCCATGACCTTGAGACCCTGGGAAGTTTCTAGGAAGAAAAGGAGGATGGTTAGCCTTGGCTGGGCTCCTGCCTGGCACCTCTGCCGCCCCTGTGGTATAAGTCACCACAGTACACGTGCCAACAGAGTGAGGGACTCAGCCACAGATGTTCTTGGGGCTCTTGCACAGATTTATGGCTGATACCTCTCCAGGTCTGTGCCGCTCAGTTCTGTGATTTTGCTTGTTTTTAACATACACGGAGCTCCTATTTTGACACCTGGCCCGATCCTCTATCTGCTGGTCAGCTCCCTGTATCAACTGATAAAAAAGGGAAGCTTACTGTGGCTTACAGCTTTGGAGTTTCAGCCTTTGTTGGTTGGCCCCATTGCTTCAGACCTATGGAGAAACATTTGTCCTCATTGGACTGCATAACAGAATGAAACCACTTATCTCAAATAAAAGTAGAAAAAGAGACCAGGGTACCACTCTTCCTGCTGTTTCTGCTGTTCCTTAAGGTTCCTCTTGTGATCTGAAGAACTCTCACAAGGTAGGTCTTGCCTCTTAATTTCCTTCCTCCCAGTTGTCTACCCTGAGACCCGACCTGTAACACCTCAGTCTTAGAGGACAGCCTCACACTGCAATGCCTCGGGTCTTCAGTGTCCCTGTCATGCAGCCCCTGCTTCCCGTGACAGTGGTTTTCCTGCTGTTTGTGTCCTAACTGGCTCTCAGTTAACTCTTTCCCAGCAGTGTTCTCTGTGTGAGGCCTTTGTGATATCTTTGCTCTGTGTTTCCCAGCACCTTGCCTCCTTTCTCTGTTTATTAAAGAAAATCGTGGCAAAGCAGGATCTCCCACCCGGCAGGGGGAAGGGGCTTGTTCAGCTCTCTTCCATTCTGGCCTTCTTTCAAGCTATTGTGCCAGTTCTTGCTTCCATCTTCTGCCTGTCCCATCACCCTGTCTGAAATCACATTTCAGACATCCTTCATGTCCTTTGTCAATTGCCTCATCAAAGTTCTAGAAGAACGTCAGGTTTCTCCTCTTGTTTTCTACAGCACATTAACATCTTTTTTAACATCATTTTAACTATAACGTCTATGCAAAGCCCAGAAATGTCTTTTACTACCATAAGGAGGTTTCATATTTTAAGTGCAGTTCTCGAGCGTCTTTGCCCCTCTGGATTGCATTTGCTTTCAGACATGACTTAACTGTTCTAGAAACAGTTACCTCAGACCCTCACCTACGCTGCTGTCTTAGTTAGGGTTTACTGCTTCGAACAGACACCATGACTAAGGCAACTCTTATAAGGACATCATTTAATTGGGGCTGGCTTACAGCTTCAGAGATTCAGCCCATTATCATTAAGGTGAGACCATGGCAGCGTCCAGGCAGGCATGGTGCAGGCAGAGCTGAGAGTTCTACATCTTCATCTGAAGACTGCTAGCAGAATACTTGCTACCAGGCAGCTACGATGAAGATCTTAAAGCCCAAGCCCACAGTGAAACACCTACTCCAACAAGGCCACACCTCCTAATAGTGCCACTCCCTAAGCTGAGCATATACAAACCACCACAGCCCTACACAGTCACAGGGAGGAAAGATGTTTGAGGTTCTTGTGTTTTTCTGACTGGAGAGTACATTCAGCAATGGTATATAACTCAGATGTGATGTGAGGCCACTGCTGGTCCTTCAGGGGCATCCTCAGCCTTAGTTCAAACATTTATTCATTGAAGCTGGCTACAACTGTACCTAGGAAATCCCCACCCACATCCTTACCACCTTCTTAGTGTCATCTCCCCATCTCCCAGAGCTTCCTCCTCCACTGCACCCTGGATCAGCATCTCTGCGCTGAAAACCTTGAGAGACAGCATCACTTCTGACAAGACGGTAGTTTTACTAGATAGTTCCTCTTCCAGGTGGCTCTCTGCTGGCAGGTTCGGGCAAGAGGAGAGAACCCAGTCCAGCTAAGCCTCTCAGGACTGAGCAGGATGGTGAGTGTCAGGGCACAAAACAAACATATCCAGGCCTGGAGTCTGTCAAAGCAGGAACTCATTTTATTGTATCAGTCTTTTGTTTATATAGGGTTGAGGAAGGAGGTGGGGATTTTTGGTGAGGCGAGAAGACATAGGGGGTGGGGAAGGGTGATGGAGATAAGGTATGTGGTGAGATGATGTATGGGGATGTGGGGTGATCTCACAGGGCCTGTAAGAAACTGACACATCAGCAGTAGCTGGGCAGAGGCAGTCTCATTCGGGTCAGCAGGTCGTGCTGAGTCATTCTCAAGTGAATGACAGGTCTTAAAAATCAAACCAGGCTTGTGTTTGTCCTCAAGGCCCAAACCAAGGCCAAATAGGGCCCAACAATGGTGGTCTTCACTTCTCTCCCACAATGCAGAGTCATGCTCCTAAAATACCAGCCAGTCATTGGGCACTTCCTCTCAGTTTGAAGGCCTGTATGAATCCACACTCTTAAATCCAAAACCACAGAATAAGATTCGCCTGGTCCCTCTGGCCTCAACCACTTCTTCTCCTCTTTGATGTCATCTG
>JADRCC010566028.1:0-10932 GCA_019843855.1 Hylomyscus alleni
AGGTGCACAGTCAGTCCACTGTAGCGGTTTCCTCCTGAGCAGCAGGTACTAGACCTCTCTGACTCAGCAAGAACAGGGGCAGCGCGGTGCTCTACAGCTGGTGAGCCTCTGGGACTATTTGATCTTTTTCTTAGCATTGGGCTTGGATTCCTCCCTTAATTCACACACTGGGTTGATTTCTGTTTGGTTTTACTTTATATGGCGCTTTTTACCTATATTCCTGGCACATACAATCTTATTCTCTAGATTTGCAGCCTGTCCAAAGAGCACTTTCCTTTTAAGGAAATTTGGCTCTCAGGGGTCAAAGAAGTGCAGTGATGGTGGTGTTGGTATTTTGTTTCTTATCTAGGAAGGGGGACAAGTCATTAGGGGTTTTTTGTCTTTATTTTGTTTTTGTCTTTCTGAAGTTGAGGTCTGTTCCATTTTAAATTCTCTCACTGTGGTAAAATACCCTAACCAAAAGCTACATAGGGGAGGGAAGAGTTTGTTTCAGCTCACAATTCGAAATTAAATTCCATCACTGTAAGAAAGTGAAGGGAGAAACGTGAGGTGGTTGGTCACATCAACATCCATAGTCAAGAACACACATGCTCCCTTTCAGCTCAAGGTCCTCACTTCTTAGGGAATGGGGCTTCCCACCATGGGCTGGGTCTTCCCATATCAATTAACTTAATTAAGGCTGTTGCATAGACATGCCCACAGGCCAAGGGGATATAGACAATACCCCATGGAGACTTCCTTCCTAGGTGATTCTAGCTTGTGTCATCTTGACAGTTAGCCGTCTCAGGATCTGGGTGGTATACACTGTCAAAGCGGGGGGTCAAACATTTCCAAAGTTAGACATGCCAAGTTTCTCCTATTGATAGCTTTCCTTTCTTCTCAAGGGTACTTACATGTCTGCTTATTGTGAGCCTCCACAACTGCTGTTACTGATAAATTTAGATCGTTCTGAGCAGCGTTCCTCTTACTGACAATCTCTAATGACAATTTGAGCTCCCTGAAGAAAATGACAAAGCCTCCTAAGTTTGCGGCTCATTCTGTGATTCTCACTTCGTTACCTGTGATTCTGTGGGGTTGGCTTGGATTTTCTCTGCAAAGGACCAGGTGGCATTTGGTGTAGGATCACAGAATGTTCACAGTCCAATCATTCGTGTCCGTAAAAGCACAGGCTTTACCAGGGGATCATTTGTAACACTGTCCCCCTCGTCTTTCTCCCAGTATCCTTCCAGCAGGAGAGAACACTTAATTCTGGTTGAATGTTAGCCTGGATAAACATAGAAACGAACTAGAAAGAACTGGTTATGTTTTCCTGGGGTGGAAAAGATGATCCCACTACTGAGTGGACATGAATTAGCACAAGTATTTCATTATTGTGACCAGATTTTTTAAACAAGAAGCTACTTAAGGAAAGAAGGGCTGGGTTTGGCTTCCAACCCTAGAGGCTACCTGCCATCACGGTAGAGGGCGTGGTTGTGGGAGTGTGAGGCGGCTGATCACAGTGTACCCACGATCAGGGAGCACAGATGAACTCCTGGTCGGCTCGCTTCCTCCCTTTATTCGGTCTGGGATCTCGATTTATGAGTTTATGCCTCCCAGATTGAGGGTGGGTCTTCCATCTTCACTTAAACCTTCTGGAAATGCCGTCAGATACACCCAGAGGTATGTTTCCATGGTGATTGTGAATCCAGTCAAGTAGACAAAAAGGTTAACCACTCACTCATGCCCATGTTCGACCCAATACAGAGTGGTGATAATTGTGTCAGAGTTAGGATCTAGGCCCTAAGCGTAGTAATGACTCCGGCAGCCCCCAGAGACTGTTCTTGTTGCATGTCTATCCAGAATAAGGGAAGGCATTTCCCCAGATTGGCGATTCTGACTGCAGAGAGTTTATGGAGGTGTACACTCTTGAGGCCTGCTTAATTTTGCAGTGTGATGTTTTTTATTTTGCAAGTTCTTTTATCATAGGAGTTTTAATCAGTTAAAATAGAGACGGTATTACAGCCTCACAGATTCACGGGGAGGCTGACACGAGGAAGAAAGTCAGAGAGTACCAGGCACCCGAGCCCCAGACTACACACAGGAGCTTGCTTGCAGTGCTGTTTCAAACATCCAGGTCTCAAAACAGCCAGCTCCGTGACCTTTGTCAACCCCAAGGAATATGAGACTGGTTTGTTTAAATTGCCAGAATGATCTCTTCCCCCGCCCCAGCACTCCTGCGCCGTCTGTATTAGCTTTCAGGAGGCTTCCCTTTTGTCATCTTTGGCCAGACCCTGGAATGTCAATCCGGCTTGAATCTGGGTTTTAAAAAAGAGTGGGAGTTAGGAGCCAAGCGTCACATGTATGCCGCGTCCCTAAATATAAATACCTCCATGGTGCTTTCTGGCCTTACCCGGGCTGTTGTTGATGCTGGCCTCCTTTTCCTCTCTCTGTCCCAGGACAAAGATGGGACCTGCAGGGCTCAGGGGCCTAGAATAGTTTGCCCCCAGTACAGCTCCAGGCTTTCAAAGCTGACTGTGATGCTTGCAGGTCCTGGTAACTAGGCTACCAATAACTAGGCTACCAATACTTTTCCTCCAGCTCTCGTGGTTCTTAGATTCCAGGAAAAAGCCCAGCTGGGTGTTGCACTCCAGCCAAGCTGTGATCTTCACAGACCCACACCCCCCCTCTTAGCAGTTTAACAGAGCAATGGGTGTATATGTGTGTATGTGTGTGTAAGTGCCCATGTTTAGAACAGTGGCCTGTGAGTGTGTGGGCAGCTTGTACAGAATGCTGTGGGTCCCTGTACCTAGTTGAAAGCCCATGCAGCAAGCTGGGGGTGGAGGTGGAGGGGGGGAGGCACCCTTGGCTCCTACCCGACCCATCCCCTTCGCCCTCCCAAGCACAGAGTACCTAGGCACTTTGCAAATAGATAAATGGTATTTGCATGTACTCTGTTTTTCAAGCGTGTGCTTTTGTTGTTCTTGCTTGCTTATGGAATTTTGAGCACTTGTTAATGAACACCTTTGTTTCTCAGGCATTTGTATTTCTTACAACTGAAGATGGATGTTTGTGAAGGAAGGTAATGAGAATTTTGAATTCTTCTTTTCCTGTCAGACTAGCCAGATTCCTGGTTTTAATCTAATGAGCATGCATTCCTGACAACAGGATTCAATTAAATGTAAACCAAGCCTGTATCTTAGGCCAGTTTCAACTCCCTCCTGGTTTACAGAGGTTAATGATCGAGAAACGTCATTCCACTTTACTACAATTTTATACAAAACACACAGTGATCTTTCTGGTAAAGAAAGACTTGGGGAATTTTAAAAGGGAAGGAAAGATTCCGAATATAAAACAAGCCTCAGCTCGGGTAGCAGATAGGTGTAAGGTAGAGCCACTTCCGAGACCGACCGCAGTACTTACTTATGGGTGATTTGTCTTCTCTCTGGGAGGAGTTGTGTTCAGAGGAGCGTCCACTTGTAAGTCAGCACACTGGTGTATCCAGGCCATTTCAGTGCTTAGAAGGTATCCGAGAGTGGCCAGAAAGAGAATTAAAATTCCAAGCCCACAAAATCCTGTCTTCCAAATCCTTGGTATATTCTTTCCTTTCTTTTTTTTTTTTTTTAAGATTTATTTATTTATTTTATGTATATGGGTACACCATTGCTGTCTTCAGATATATCAGAAGAGGGCATCGGATCCCATTACAGACAGTTTTGAGTCACCGTGTGGCTGTGGGGAGTTGAACTCAGGACCTCAGGAAAAGAGCAGTCAGTACTCTTAACCTCTGAGCCATCTCTCCAGCCCACATTCTTTCTTTTAGAAAAGTTTTTTTTTTAAATTTATTACTAAGAGCGATAGAATGGATGAGTGTGTATGTGCATATTGCATGTGCCCATGTGTACATGTCTGCACGATAGTACACATATGTGGAGTTGGTTCTCTCCTTGTACCTTTACATGGGCTCTAGGGATTGAACTTGACTCACCAAAGCATTTGCAGCAAGCTCCCTTACCTACTTACTGGAGAGGGTCATCGGAGGCCATCGGCCTGCTGCATCTCAAGGAGGCTGGCTGTTGTGACTCATGACCTGGGGCAGGAAGCCTGTGAGGCAAATGAGACCCATATGGGCAGAGGGAATCATAGTTGGCCTAGGGTTTCAGGAGCTCTGCTGCTACGTGACCTAGAAAGGTCTCTGTAGGGTGCTGGGGATAAGCCAGATTTAGGGTTAGGGGAGAAAAGAGATTCCCCTGGACAGCAAGACGGCTCCCCCATTCCAGCTGGAGGCCATATGTGGTTGACTTGCAGGAAAGCAGGGAGAGAAGGGGCTCCTCCTGCCCACTGCAGTCGTGTGTCCTCATGCCCATGGGACGGAAGAGAGCAGCTGCAGGTTATTAAAGCAGGCCGAGGTTGTGATAAGAGGGGTGGTGTCCGTGTGCACCAGGACAGACTGGGAGAGCCCAGGGCTTCCCTGTGCTACAGTCCTGCCAGCCAGAGCATCCTTGAAGGGGCTGGCAGAGCAGTTGACTGCTTAGTGATCGCGGAGTTCAGGATCTTCATGAATTCTGTGGATTCCCTTCCCCGAGGTAGTAGTAGTACATCCCTTCTCCAGCACAAACCATAGACCTGGTGCTGAGGGCTCCTCTTTTGGGAGATAGCCTCATTTACACGACAGGAGAACCCTATGTTGAAATGGCCATCTCCTCTCTTGCGCTGTTCTTTGCAGTCGTGGATACCTGGTCCGGGGCTCCCTCATAAGCAGATGCTTTGTTTTTCCCATAAATACTGTTCGAGTGAGCACCCATTACGAGGCAGGTTCCATCCCGTGCTGGCCACCAGGCCAGGGCCTCCCCTTCAGCCTTCTCATACTCCAAACTCTGGTACTACACTGTCCTCCTTTTTGCTTTCCCAAGCAAGACGCCCTTTAGAATTTCCAGATAAATTGGTAGGAGCCCACATCCCATCCTGGATTTGATCCCCCTAGAGCCTTGTCATTGTCACGTCTCCACCCATTCTCAAGCTCAAAGGGTATTGTTGTGAGGTTACCATTTTCCTTGAGATACTAGATCTTCCGACTTGTCTAAATAGGCAGTTACTGCTAGCCAGTGCAGTAGGAGCATTGCTTCTCTGCAGAGATGGCTCATCCAGGGCAGTCGCCTCACTTGACACCTAGAGGCCTGAACCACACAGAGACAAAGAAATGTACACAGGAGCATATGGAATGCTGAGAGGGGGGGTACAGGCTAGCCTTGTTCTCTACTATGTATTTTGAGCACTAATCATTCTTTGGAAATGTCTTTCTTCAGTCTCCGTAGGCTCTCTCTGTCTAGTATGAGCCTCCATAGCCTGTTTCTAGACTGTCCCCCCATATCCATTCAGCTGTCCATCCTCTAGCAAAGGCTAAATGTCAAGTGAAGCTCGTCTTGGTAGGAGACTGGTAGCCTGTGTTTCTCACATATTCACCTGTTCCAAAGATGCTGTTGCCCAAAACAGATAGATAATGAGAAACCTTAGGAAACATCCATAGATTCAGAGAGACACAGATGTCTGCAGGGACACACAGAGTTACTTATGGGCATCAGGGGCCTTCAGATAGGGAATGCTACCTTCAGAACCGGTGGGAGGACAGCGGACTGACAGGGAAACTGTTGGGAGTCAACCCAGATTACACTGGCAAATGGGATGACTCATGTGGGACCTTCATGGGCTGCCATGGAAACTGTGTGCTCTCTCAACTTGCCACAGGACTGGAAGACGCTTTTAAAATCTTCTTGTCTCAGTGTTGCTGGTAAGGATGGCTCACTGTCTCAGTCACTACCCCTAGCCTTTCCCAGCCCGTTCCTGCATTCAGCAGTGGCCCTTACTCCACGTCTGCTGGCAGAGCTTGAGCAGAACAGAGAATCAGGTTTGAGTGGAGAAAAGAGAGCAATAAAGACAGGTAGTGTCACTGAGAACAGGTATTTGGGAGGACTGAGGTTAGCTGGCAATAAGAACAAATCCAGGTCAAGTCTGGATGTTGAATGGATGACAGGGAGGGAAGGCAGAGATGGTTGAACCCTGACAACCTCAGCAAGGTCGGTAGGTTTAGGAATAGTCAGTAGTTAGTGAATTAAGTAATTTAATAACAGAATTACAAATGTTAAAATACAGAATTCCTCCCCCTCCCTATTTTTTTCCATTTTATAAGGTATCACCATTCCGGGGAGGAGGTAACTAAGAATCCTCCAGTCTCTAGGACTCTAGGATGTAGTCAGAGCCCTACAGAAAGTCTCAGGTCTTTATTAGAAAGATCAAAGGCGGGGCTGGAGAGATGGCTCAGCGGTCAAGAGCACTGACTGCTCTTCCAGAGGTTGTAAAGTTCAAATTCCAGCAACCACATGGTGGCACACACAACCATCTGTAATGAGATCTGATGCCCTCTTCTGGTGTGTCTGAAAACAATGACAGTGTACTCATATATACATAAAATAAATAAATCTTTTTTTTTTTTTAAAAAAAAGAAAGATCAAAAGCTACAGACTTATCTCAGATTCTATTTTCTCCCTTCTCTTACAATGTGAGCATGCTGTCCAATGTCAGACCATTAGCATCCTGGTGTTTGTGACACTTATCATTTTAAACCAAAAGTTGTGGTTTTTATCTCCAAAAAACTCTACTGTATCTGTGTGCCATTCGGGATTGATTTGTTTTGGAGTTGCCTTTAAGATTCACTCACGCTGCTCATTGACCGTTAATGGAGAAAAGAAAGCCACAGGCTGTCTGTGATTTACGAGTGTCTGTGGTTCTTCTGACTTAGCTAATCCTTCTTTCTCCTGACAGGTTAACCTGCCCTCTCAACTCAGCGGTGGTTCTAGCATCCTATGCAGTACAATGTAAGTCCTGAGGGAGGTTGACTAAGTGGTAGCTGGCCCGTTTGAGCCAGCCTATCCCTGGATGGATGCTCGCTGAGGAAGTTTCTTCCCCAGGATGCTGGGGTGGAGTATATTTCTTGCTGTCTTAATAGTAAGACTTTTAGCCTGAGCCACACTCTCCTCTTGCTTGGGGATATCAGATGGACAAGTGGTGCCGGGGGAAGGAATGGTGTGGCATTTCCCCCCAGGGAGCTATGAAACAGCAGACAGCTACAACCAGCTTTTTTCCAGAGCCTCTGCCCAGGTATTTGGATCTGGTCTCCGTACAAACCCCGGTGGAACAATATTTATATCCCTCACCTCCTCTGAACATGGAAGCCAAGAGCTGGCTTGGTTACGGAATTTGCTGGAAGGCACTCCTGCTGCTTGCTTGATACCTGTCTAAAATGCTACTGAGAGAGCTTACAAATTTGTATTCAGAGCTTCAGTGGAGCTAATGGGTTAGACACTGGTCTATGACCATTCAGAGCAGGAAGATCACAAGTTCAAAGTCATCCTCCGCTCCATAAGGCCAGCCTGGACTACATGAGACCCTCCTTTAAAAAAATTGTGTGTGGGTGTAATCTGAAGATTTTATTTGGCCCATTTAAATATTATTTTAATATGTAATCAGCATAAAAATGAATGAGCTGTGGGGGTGTTGTTCTGTTGTGTTTTGCTGTGCTTTGCTTTTTAACTAAGTCTTTGAAATCCAGTCTTGGTTTTTTTGTTTTTTTTTTTAAACTACAGAAGAAATCTCTTCATCCTGTCAGCAAAACTTGATAATTAAGCATAGCTGGTGTCAGATCCCATGCAAGGTGAAATACCACTTTGCCATTCATTAGCTCGGTGGTGCCAGCCCAAAGCACCCTGTTGGTTGTATAGAGTCATATAGTTTAGCATAAGACTGAAGAGTCCCCTCTGCCTTTCCAGAAGTCTCAGCCCACAGCACGGCAGGTAACTAAGAAAGCAAACTGATCAGGTCTCAGAACCAAATTACCCATCTTACTGTGGCCTCAGAAGCAAAATGGCAAGGAAGGAAGGTCGGTCAGACAGACAGACACTTGGGCTACTGAGGAGGCCCCAGGTATACTTCCTCCCTGAGCAACAAGGACAGAAGCAAGAGAGGTGAAGAACAAGCCTGGTGGGCCCACAGCTTACCTGCCTACTGCATGGAGCCAGAGAGTGTAGGAATGAGGATGTTGAGGTGACCCCATGATGTCAAGCATACAGCAGGCCTCCTCACTAGGAAGACACACTGAGCCTCAGCCTCATCCCACCAGCCTCCTCTTCTCATGACAAAAAAAACTCGGAAGAGGTTGTCCTCTGAGACACACCAGCATGTTGCAAACACTGGGAAGACATGAACCAGGAGCTAGGGCACCAACAGCAGACCAGAGAAGCTATTCCATCCAAGTCCAGCTTAGTGAACTGCTAGGTTTATACCTTTCAAAGAGTGTGGCTGACTTCAAAGAGCCGCATCCCCAGAGTCCCACCCCACATGGATGACCTCCCCACGCTGCACAAATGGAGCCAGCCCTTCAGCTAACATTCCACCTACTGTGTACTTCAGCACCTTTTGAGACCAGAAAGAGCTGGGGCAGGAGAGAATAAACGGCCGGAATAATTCTCCTCACTCCTGCAAGGGAACGTCAGTAGGCTTGTGAGCCTCTGGGACTGTAGTCACAGCTGCTATGATTAAGGTGGTGTCTGACATGTCATGACACAGGACAGTGATCTGTAACACATAGCTACAGTCAGCGTGTTCTCACCAATCTCTAGATTTGTGGCTTCCATTTCTTCTGGGCTGACAGGTGACAGAGACAGGGACCTTCTCACATTGAAGCCAGGGCTGGATGTTCACAGCTGGAGCGTCCGGGCTGAGCGGCAAGAACTTAAGGAAGGAGAGAATTGTGCACAGTTTAACTTCCGCCCTATTCGTTTGTCCCTGTGATATCACCTGGCTGAACCTCAGGTTCCCACCTGTGCTCTTGAAGGTGGCCTATAGCCAAAAATCCCTTAATACTGAACCTCACTGCGTCAGTGAGAACAGAGATGGAAGTCACGTTCTCTGGGTCTTAGCTTTTCCTCTCATCTGCCTGGCTTGACCTTCCAGGCCTCATGTGGTAAGCAGGACCAGAAGTGTCTGTTCTATTTTGTAGGGCTATAGAGGAGAGAACATGAACCACCATATGAAACACTCTTATGGTAGTCTTAACTCTTGGCTTCTTTTCGTATCAGTCCAGAAGAAAACTGTGTTGTGTACAAGGTGGGAGAGATAACTCCTTGTGTCATAAGCGCTTGCAGCCACAAAAGCCTGTCAACCTGAGGTCAGTCATGAAACCCACAGTGAAAGGAAAGAACCGACTCCTGAAAGTTGTCATCTGACCCCTACGCTTACCATAGAGAATAAAAAGCAAATATAAAAGTTGGCCATGATAAGCAATAAGCTATAATTAGAGAAAAATTAAAGGTCTACATTTAAGACATCCTGTTCTAAGCTTCTGCCGTCGGGCTTCCCACTGTGGAGGAACGACAGAAGAGCCACTGAAGACAGTCCCAGAACCTAAATAGGTAGAGGCTGGCTGAGGTCAGAAACTCAGCATTGCTGTCCTACTAGTCAATCATGGGTCATCAGACAGACGGTTTGTCGTGTAAGCTCTTTATATTCCTCTAGCCTTGATAAATGACTGTACATGTATTTGCATGTTCTACATACATTTCTTATAGGACTAATTCTTAGATATATTTATATTCCTCTAGCCTTGATAAATAAATATTATACATTTATTTGCATACTTTGCTAACATTTCTTATAGGACTAATTCTTAGATATAAAATTAGTGGCTTGCCTGGCTGTGGTGGCACATGCCTTTAATCCCAGCACTTGGGGGGCAGAGGCAGGCGGATTTCTGAGTTTGAGGACAGCCAGGGCTACACAGAGAAACCCTGTCTCAAAAAACCAAAAAAAAAAAAAAAAAAGATTTCAAGTGAAAAACCACCCCGAGGGTAAGGTTCTCTGCTCTCGCCTCAATCAAAATGTTTGTCAGTGACTTTGCTAAAGCAAGGGGCTTATAGTTTATTCCTGTTGAATGGAAGGAAGCCGGGTGACTATGACTGGTTAACAGGACCGATGAGCAAATAAGTGATTCAGAAGGCTCTCCTTGAATTATGGAAACCAACAGAAAAACTAAAGAGGCTTCTGCCTTTAGGCGTAGGAAAAGCATTTGCAGCACCTTGTTGGCCTTTCTAGGCCATCAAGAGAAGAGTCAGCAGCCCACTGGACAGACAGATAGACAGACAGACAGACAGGAATTAGGGTGCTACCCTAGACTCCTGTCACCTAGGTCTTTACTCGGCTGAAAATAGCCTGGGTTTGGGGGTCCCTGGGCCTCAGTTTCTTCCTCTTTAATGTGAGCCGTGATGAAGATTTGTTAATGCATCCTCACTGTGTGCCTTCTAAGAGCATCCCAGTGGTATCTTTTTTTTTCCCCCTGAGACAGGGTTTCTCTGTGTAGCCCTGGCTGTCTTGGAACTCACTCTGTAGACCAGACTGGTTTCGAACTCAGAAATCTGCCTATCTCTGCCTCCCAAGTGCTGGGATTAAAGGTGTGCGCCACCATTGCCCAGCCAGGTGGTATCTTTTTTAAGCACACTACTGTGCTTTTAACCTCCTCCACCCCTCACCTGATACACCCCTGCACTTGGAATTTAGCCTTAAGCACAGGTTTGGATTAGAAGCACAGAATTGGAAGCTAATGAGGAGCTGGTTCACGTGGCTCAGAGCTTTTCAGACCAGTTCCCACGGAGGTATCTCTTTCGATGTTATTGATGCTTGTTGATGGGGATCACACTGCAAGAGGCCAGGCTAATCGTGACTTTTTCCTCATTGTATCTTAATAGCTCATTTTGGAGACTTTAATTCTTCCATACATCATCCAGGCTATCTTGCCGACAGCCAGTTCATACCAGATCAAAATGATGACTTTTTAAGCAAGGTGGAGTCGCTCCATGAACAACACAGGTGCGGGGACTTGGGGTGGGGTAGGGGTGGCGTGTTGGGGGA
>JADRCC010566032.1:0-10294 GCA_019843855.1 Hylomyscus alleni
AGCATGTAGCAGCCTTTCACACACGGGGCTGTTGCTTGTGTATCTCTCTGTTTAGATGTCTGTCCAGATCTTTTACTAATTTTAAACCTGCTTGTTTGTTTCTTACTTTTGTGTTTTAAGTGTCCTGTAAGCCCTGAGTCAGACATGTATCCTGTAAATAGTTGAGAGTCTATGACTTGACTTCCCAGTTTCTTAATTCTCCTGAAGGGTAGCTTGCCAGATTTTTTCCATAGATCTTTTTGTGAGTAGTGATCTTAAAAAGGTAGTAAGTTCCAAAGTCAATTTTCTCCTGTGTAGCCTTTTAGAATTCTGGTGTCTTTAGTTTGGGCTAGTGGTCTACTTTGCTCTATTTCTGTAAGAAGTAAACTCTAGTTTAAGTCCAATCATCTTTTTGTTTTTATTTTTTATTTTTTATTTTTGAGATTATAAGTACATCATTTCCCCTTTCCATTTACACACACACACACACACACACACACACACACACACACACACACACAATGTTTTTTCCAAAATACAACCTGCTCAGTCTGTATAAAGTTATTTGCATATATGTTTTCTGGGATGAGCATTTGGTACTAAATAACCAGTTGTTGTGCTCTTCCCTGGAGAGGATGATCACTCTCACTTACAACATTCCTTACTTGCTGGTAGTTCTTTTGTAGGGGTAAGACCTCATGGACTTTACTCATCCACTTTGGTATGTTTATTATTATTGCCATTGTTCAATTCATGTTTATTCAGTCTTGCTGATGAGACATTATAGGGGTAGCTTTTGATGTCCCTAGGAGACAGTCTCACAGAAAGCTGTTTTTCTAGGTCTTTATAATCTTTCTGTTCATCTCTTCTACATGATCCCTGAAGCTTAGGTGTGGGAGGAAAAGAATCTACAAGTACCACTTTCCTAAACCAATGTAATCCTTGCCTACGTTCTAAATACATGTCTTGTATTCACAGATAAGTGTAGTCCTCACCCATCATCCAAGGAAACCTCTTTTTGCAACAGACAAAGACTGTTACAGAAAACCACAACTGATCAAATTGCAGAGTTGTGGAACCCAGTTCCAAAGGAGACATCAACAATGCAATGCCCCCACCTTCTGTTTTTGCACTGGGGTGCCTTGTGGCTCTAGCACCACTTGTTGAGAAGACAATTCTTTCTCCATGGAATTTTTGTCACTCAGTTGTTAACAGCCAGCTGATCACTTTGTATGGGTATGTTTCTGTGGTCTGTATTCTAGTTCAGTGTTCTGTTTACTTATTCTTTTACCAGTACTGAACTCTTTAGATAACTTTAAATCTATAAAAGTCTTGACATTGGTTATGGTAAGTTATCAGAGTTTGTTTTCCTGGTTGGCTTTTGTGAGGGCTGTAGTATATGCTTGTCATCCTGAAGGTCAATTTTTAAATGAACTTAATAAATTTTGTAAATATAAGAGTGATTAATAGCCCTGGGCACTCATTCCCTAGGAATATTTCAGAGAGGGTTTCTCTATTTCCATCCCAGTAGAGGAGACATATTTCAACTCATACTCCAACTCTCATATAAAGTTTTAAGTCATATTTCATCTTACCATAAATGCATGTGGCTATCCACTAGCAGGGTCTTCAAGAGGTGGGTTGAGGAGGATGCCCACATTTGTAGATTGCCTATCTCTTGATCCCTCTCAGCTTTGGTTTCTCATATTCATCCTCATTGCAAAAACCCCCAATTCATATCTAGGATCCTCCAAATAAGAAGTGATGTATTTCTGTATGCACCTTTTCCAGGGTTCTCTAGAGTGTTCAGGTTTCCTCCATTATCCCCAAAGGATGAAATGCCTGTGTCTTAGCTAAACCCTCTAATCAAAGATAAAGGTCAGTTCCTTATTGGACATGCATCCAGCATCTCAGTGGAGTTCTCTTAAAATACCCCCCCACTCAAATGTCTATCTTAGGATAGAATAGATGTGCCCAGGGTCTGCAGGAGGCCAACAGTTCTCAATTAGTCATCTCCTCTATAGGCTGCCTGGGGTGATGGAGGTGTAAGTCTTGAAGCACTAAGGATGTTGTTTCTTGGTAATGAGATCTGAGAGAAGAGAGCTGGCAGATTTAGGAATCTGAAGCTACTTTGATCTTGTTGCTTTAAACTTTGACCCATTAGCTGAATATTAAGGGCATAGAGACACTGCTTGTTAAAATGGAGCTGTAGTGAAAATGTATGGCTGAATACCTTTCTCCAGACATCTACACTTACTAGGGGTGTCACAAGTTGGGCTCCACATTTATTCCCAACCAATATCTACTACCCTTCATCCATCACAATCCTTCCCCATGCATAGTTGTTCCATGCTATGGATCATGTACAACAAGTTTATACTGCTTTGTCCACCCAGGGCACTCTTCTTTCATATTGTGACATGGATTGGTTACTCCATGGAAGTTTAGCTATATCCCATTCTACCTTTTTATCCACATTTAACACTATCTATGTATTGACTATCTAAACCTTTTAAAAGATTAGCTCCATCATGGCAGGGACATGGGTATCTTGTTGGGTTCTATATTTCCAGCCTTGGGATACCATTAATGCTCCAGAAAAATTTGAGAAATACTTTAAAACATTTGTTTGAATTCACTGACAATGGTGGCAATGAAAATTGAATGCACCTTGTGAGTTCTTTGTAGAGGTAAGGCCTCATGGACTTCACTCATCCACTTTGGTATGTTTATTATTATTGCCATTGTTCAATTCATGTTTATTCAGTCTTGCTGGTGAGACATTATAGGGGTAGCTTTTGATGTCCCTATGAGACAGTCTCACAGAAAGCTGTTTTTCTAGGTCTTTATAATCGTTCTGTTTACCTCTTCTACATGATCCCTGAAGCTTTGTAGCAGCCATCATATCATTCCAGTTCTATGAAAGAAATTGTCACCCAAAGACAGAAAGACCTAACACAGAGCTATCTAGATACTCAAAAGAACATGATGTTATTTATAGATATATTTATCTCTTTAGACTTATATTTTCATTTTGTGCTTCTTAGCTAAATAAATAGTTTCATTCAGTAGATAAATGCAATATCTATATACAACCCAGAAAAATCAGAAATTCTAGCTGCTTTTATGAAGGTATTCAATACTTCATTTATGGGTATGGCCTTCTGGAATTTTCCTACATTCTCTACATTTACATTGCCATGTCAACTTGTGTTATCATTGTACAGATCTTGTTCAGGTAAGATATTCTTGATATTTTATGGGTGTGTTTTCACTGTCATGTCTAACTAGCCAGAGACATCCTGGTCCACTAGTCTTATAATCTTTCTGACCCCCAGCTCCCTGATTGTGTGATTTTTTTTTCCATGAGTCTTAATGATAATGGTTGTATATGAGGGTTCTTTAGAAGAACTTATAGATCTATCTGTTTGACTTGGTTAGTTAGTGCTCTATTGTTGTGAAGAGACACCATGATCTTAGCAACTCTTATAAATTAAATCATTTAATTGAGGCTGACTTGCATCTCAGAGGTTCAGTCCATTATCATCATGGCTGGAAGCATAGTGGCACAGAAGCAGACATGATACTAGAGAGAAAGTTGTGAGTTCTATACTCAGTTAGGCATGATATATATATATGTGTGTGTGTGTGTGTGTGTGTGTGTGTGTGTGTGTGTGTGTGTGTGTGTGTGTGTAGAGAGAGAGCGAGAGAGAGAAGAGAATAGATACCTTTCTTGAGCTTCTGAAACCTCAATGCTCATCTTAATGATACACTTCCTCCAACAAAGCATACCTATCACAATAAGTCTACATGTCCTAATTCTTTCAAATAATGCCATTCCTTATTAGTGTATGGGGGCCATTTTCACTCAAACCTCCATATTATATATCTCTATAAAGAGGATTTATTAAAATATCTTACACACTGTGGTCCAACAAGCTCAACCATGATTGTCTTCCAACAAAAGAGCCAAGAATCTAGTACTTGTTCAGTCCACAAGTTTGGATGTCTCAGCTGGTCTTCAGTATACAGCAGAATGCTGAAGAAGTGAGATATAATGCCAACGAAGGAATGAACACACTAGAAATATCAAGAATAAAGTGGCAAAAAGAGCAAACTTTCTTCTTCCGTGTCCTTTATATAGGCTTCTGGCAGAAGGCATGACCCAGATTAAAAGTTTGATCTTTCTACATCAAAAGTTCTAGATTAGAAATGGGTCTTCCCATTTCAAATTAAGAACAGGAAAACCCTTATGAATGTACCCAGCTACTCAAATTTTAGTTAATTTCAGATGTAGTAAAAATGACAACCAATAATGGCCATCACAGGTTACACTAAAGATGAATCAGGCATTCTGTGGCTGCTGAGAAAGGGAGAATCTGTTTGCTATATTAAGAGCTCCTACTAGATTGTTCAATTCCAAGTCATCACCCTGGACACATGTATATAGGAGTATTGTTAAGTAGACTCAATAGGGTGTGTGTGTGTGTGTGTGTGTGTGTGTGTGTGTGTGTGTGTGTGTGCATGTGTGTGTGCACAAACTCATGACCTCTTCTGAACAATGTATATATTATGCTGGAACACATTTGGAATTAGGCTGGAGAAAAGGGCAGGAGTGATTCAGATACCACTCTCATGTAGGAAGCTCTGAAAAAGAAAAGTCACCCCATGCTGTACTGATTTTCCTTAGCCACCTTTATATTTGCCAGCTCCCTGCAGTATTTCTCCCCCTTTTTTTTGCTCACATTGTAGTCCTTTCAATGAGCAGAATATCTTCATCTGAGAGATATCTCAGCTGAACTTTCTAGGATGATTCTAAACTCACTCTTGGGAATCTGTTACTAACTCTACCATTATAACTTGTTCTGAGTTACATAGTTCTGATTTCCTTCTAATATGTCCCACAAGGCAACTGCCTATTTCTGATTTTGTTGTTATATATTTTGGGAAGTTGCCCAATCGTTTTTGTAAAAAGTGCATTTGCAGAAGACCTCATACATCTCCTTTACTCAAATCCCCTTGAAATGTATGGGAACATTTCAGATCCACTCAAGTCCAGTATTTAGGAATAGAGAAACAGAACTCAGTTCCTTGATGTACCCTGACCATGTGTATAAGAGGAGAGTGGGATATATGGGTATCGGAAGGTTAGGAATGAGCTGCTAGATGTTCTGCAAACTATAGAGGCAGAATTCAAAATCCAGAAGGTCAGATTCTTTGTCTGTCTAGTTCACAGAAATTCTGTGAGCATCTCAAATTGTGCTAGATATTTGGCATAGATGTAGGGTTTCCATTTACCTCAGCTAAGAATACTGAGCACTGTATAATCAAATAAAATTTGAGTCCTAAAAAGTTCAAATGCCATGTCCATCTCTTCCAGCATTAAGCATGACTTACAGAAACAGAGATGGAGTCAAGTTTCAATCAGAATTGGCATCATGGCATGGCTTGGTTATATTGAGGGAAGAAGAGGTCAGAGTGGGATTTTGGATAGTACTAAACATGGCATTTGGTTTAGATGGCTGATTAAGGGATAAATGAATACTGAAGTCAAGGAGAATACTTAGGGGAAGATTCAAGCTTTCTGTGTATCCACCATGATCGTTCTGACAGTGGAGTGTTGGTGTAGAGATTTTGAAGCATTTTAATATGTCCTATTACATGTGACCATTTTGAAATGTATGTTTCATATTCCCTTACTCCGTTTCTCAGAAAATGCAGAAGCAGAAAAGGTATATGACCTATCTGAAGTTGTACAGACAAGAAGCTATTAAGGCAGGAGTTTAGCAGATATGAATTCAATTTAAATGCTTGACTTTTTTTTTTAGTTACCACAAAGGAGTTTGTTCAGCATTTGCCAAATATCTGCCACAGTTTGAGATGCTCACAGAATTTCTGTGAACTAGACAGACAAAGCATCTGACCTTCTGGATTTTGAATTCTGCCTCTATAGTTTGCAGACTTCTTGCTCAGACCTCGATCCAAGAAGCAGAAGGTATTCAGATCCACAGAAATGAGATGTTTCTGGAGGAAGATGTTTTACATCAGTGGATTATAATCATCAGAGCCAGTATTTCTGGGAAGTACATCATTTATTCTGTCATCCCATAAGACAGACATTACAACCACTACCTTATATGTGAAGAAATTGAAGCTTTGTTCAAATAGATAGTTAGATATGGATTTGCAGCAAGGAGAGTATCCTAGTTTAATTTAAGTTGCTCTGATAAAATATCATGACAGAAAAGCAACTTTGGGGAAAAAGCAACTTTTATAATCTATTATTCTGAAGAATTAAAGGCAAGACTTTAAGCATATAGTCACAGTACACTCTGGTCAATAGCAGAGGGGGGAAAATGCATGCACACAATTTGGTTGTTTACTGGTGTGATTTTTCCACTCTTCTTATGTAGTTTAAGAACATTTGCCCAGGGAATGGTATTACCTACAGTGGGATAGGTCTTTTCACATCAATTAACTTAGTTAAGACAACACCCCTACGGACATGTCCAGTAACTAACTCAATGTACAGAGTTCACATAGAGATACTCTCCTCCAAGGTGATTCTAGTTTATGTCAAGTTGGCAACACTGGCTAACACACTGAGGACCTAACTCCAGGTTCAGCCCTTGTTCACACAGCCACAGAAATTCAGGAGAAATTGTACTGTGTGATTTTAGAAAAAAAAAAATGTGGAAAGCATTGGATGCATTCCAGAATGGGATTCAGAGGCTGGAAATTTGTGGGAGCTATGACTTTTCTTCTTCTAATTAACAGACTGTCTTAGTTAGGGTTTTACTGCTGTGAATAGACATCATGACCAAGGCAACTCTTTTTTATTTTTTTTTCTTGCTGCAACAGCATGAGGCTTATTTTGGGACTAGCACACTAGGGTCAAGACTTGTAATGAATGCAAGGACAGAGGAGCTCGACCCCTAGCTCAAGAAGTGTAGAGCATTTAAAGGAAAAAATAAAACCACAAACCAGGGGGAGTGAGGGGAATTCCAACCCAAGTTATTCAGTCAGTTAGGGAGGGGAACATATTCATTAGGAATGTAATCTACTGAACCAGGATGGGGAGAGGTCAGCAGGGTGGAGAGACTCGTGAAACAGTTGACCTTCATTTCTAGTTCCGCCCTCATTGTGGTTCAGTCAGGAGGGGCAAGTTTTGGGAACCAGAGACCTGAGACTCCGAGTCAGCCAAGTTCCTGGAATCCAGAGCTCTGAATCAGTATTTTTAGTTTCTCTTGGTTTGCTAGGGGTAATAAAAAACTTTTTATGTTTTTCATACTTTTCATTCCCTACTTCTTCTAGTACATAGTTCTAATCATAGAACTAAATATCAGTATCATCATATTCTAGATTTTCTTTGCCTTGCAAAGTATGGTATTGTTGGTGTAACATTAAAATCTGAACAGCACTTATTCTTTCCCTGACAAAAGCAACTAATTTATTTAAGACACATGGACTTATAGTCAAAAGTAAGAGTAGGATCAAAAGGGGTCCAGCAAGAGAAGACACCAGAGTAGTCATCTACAGGGATTTACTAAATCAACTCTCAAACCAGTTTTGTTGTGCTTCTCTGTCTTTTTGTCTCTTATCTAGTCTTTCTCTGAGCTTACTCATGGAGTCTCTAATTACTCTTGAATGGTCTATATAAAAGCAGCATTCTTCTTTGAGGGCAATGCATAGCCCTCCATCTTTTAGAAACAGTAAGTCTAATCCCCTCCTATTTTGTAAGACCACCTTCGAGGGGGAAGTCAGGGATTCTTAGAGGTCAGTCAAAGTCTTTTTTATTCTGTCTATATTTACATCAATGGCAGCTCTTAACTCTCCATAAGCCTTATGCAGCAATGCCATAGCGGATGTTCCTGTAGCTGCCCCCACAGTCTCTAAGCCTAGTCCCAACATAACTGTCAGGGGAACCCCTAACTCTCTTCTATCACCAGGCACTATCTTACTAGGCTCTCAGACTTCCTAGCTTCTCTTCTTTCCTGTCTTATCTCTCTTCAGCTCTCTAGCTTCTTATTCCTTCTGACTCTTGGCAGGCACTAGACTCCATACCTTCTTCTAAACATTCTATCTTTTCACTATGCCCTTTTACAGTCTTTCTGAAATATTCCTTTTTCTTTCTCCATTTATAAAACATTTTCTCAGCTACCTGCACTAGTTCCCTTAACAACTTGTCTTGCCTCTTCTAACTTTCATAGTCTTTCAACTCCATCGGAAATCTAGGAATGACTGGATAATAGAGAATTGCCAATTGATAGAGACTGCTGGACACCTGGACAGTCCTTACTTCAAAACGTTGGAGCATCAATCTTCAGCCTTCTGGCCCGTGAATGTCTGAAAACAGGAACATTAAGGACTTGCCTACTCTGTCTCAGCAGATATAAGCTGTCCTAGGCCTTTTTGGACAGTATTGTCTGCAGATGAAGAGGCAATTTTTGCCTAGTAGCTGTCTTGCTACAACTGGAGCAACTCCAATGATGCTCAGTTTCTTCTTTGAGTCTGAGAAAGGGGTACTGTCTGGAACAGACAAGTTTCTAGCCAAATGAATAAATAATATCAAATGCCACATTCTGTGGATTTCTAATGTTTTTGAAAACCAACTATCTATGTAAAGTAACCCGTACTATTGTTTGTGAACTACTCTCAGTTATTTTTAATTAAAATCTTGAAATCACCCTAACCATAAACTCAAAGCCATGAATTTGCTAATTTGGCTCTAAACTCACAGGTCTAAACATCTCAGATCTGTCTATAATGGCATATCTCAGATCTGTCTATAATAGCAGTAAAAGAAGGACTGGATCTAAGCCCTGTCTACTAGGGTAATAAAAGAATTACTTACAAGCCTACAGACAACTCTTATTGAAACCAGAAATCTCTTAAGGGAATATAGAAAACTTCATCTTTTGGTCTTGATGTATGCACAACAGAACTGTATTAGCTACTTCTCAGTCAATAAGAACACTATTGTATACCCAATCTTAACAACAAATTCTCAATTTAAAAGCTCTTACTCATTTCTTGCATACTAGTTTAAGATGTAAATGGTTTATAATACAAGTCTCAACTTTTACCAATTACTACTACAAACATAGGATACAAACCTCGAAACTAATGATATAAATGTTAAAGCAAATTTTCTGGGAATAAGCTGTGTATCTGAAGAAATAATCTAATACCTGATCAAATGCTTCTAGTTTAAATTATCTATGCAGCAATCAAATCATTTTCAGTACAGGATAAACATTATCAGAAGGTCCTTTTACCAAGACAACTTTGATTTTGTATTAAAACAAATTCTATACCAAATGGGAACTTATGACTTTAACTCAATAACAAATCATAAGGCTTTCTATTAAATGAGATTACAGCTACACAATTAAATCTGGCTACTTTTCCAAATACGACCGTTTTACATTTCCTAAAAAGACAACCTATCAATAACCCTCTCCAGCCCCAAAGCCCAGGAAACTGGGTAGATGACTCATCATAGCTTCTTCAAGCTGAATGGGGGCGTTGAGATATTATAAGGAGGGTAGGGGAGAAAAACAAAATTTATTAGTTTTCCGATGTCTGTGTCTTTGACTGGATCAGGCTGAAATTCAGGACATCAGGAGTTTAAGCAGGCCAGTTTAGCACATCTGATGAGGAAATTCACCAAGGCTACATATTTCTGTATTATATAATATCTCAAACAAAATTTTAGTATCATCAAGATGTGTGTGTATGTGTGTGTGTGTGTGTGTGTGTGTATATATATATATATATATATTCTCTGGAGTCTAGTTTTCTGGAAGGTGTAATACTTCAAGCACCTTTTCCCAAAATCACAAAAACAAAACCTTTACTCATAAATACAAAGAGATCTATTTGGGTGGTATTTGGGTTCTCAGTGCCTCAAAATCTCCAAATAAGAAAGTCTCTATTTCTGATGTAAGGACAAGATAAACTTCCTTATTTTGCTAATGCAAAGAGTGCACCATTGGACCGGGTGCATTTGACCAAGGGCCAGCAGGGAAGACATCTCCCACTGGCTCAGTAACAGACAACTGCACATGCTAAACAGCTTCCCTCCAGCAACAGCCACAGCTGTTCCAGGTTTCCTTACTCTTAAAAGCAGGCAGGCAGCTGCTCTTGGTTCTAATTTGGTGCGCTTAAGTCTCCTTACTCAGGCTTTTACCCCATCAAGGGGGGGGGGAAGGAAAAAGAAGTAATATAAAATTTAACTCCCAGGGTAATAATTTTAAAGAATGACTCTACTGGCAAACTCTATTTCTCACTGGCCCTTCTCAGCTGGTTGCAG
>JADRCC010566033.1:0-20940 GCA_019843855.1 Hylomyscus alleni
TTCAGAGGTGTTACTCCATGGCACCACTCCACGGTGGGACAGAGCTGTTTACAACATGGCAGCAAGGTAACGAGAGAGGGTCAGATGAAGAGCCCCAATGTTTCTTCCAGAGTGTGCTTCATGTGACCTAAATTTCTCCAACAAGGCCTGTCTTAGCTAGGGTTTCATTGCTGTGAAGAGACACTATGACCAAGGCAACTCTTATAAAGGAAAACATTTAATTGGGACTGACTTACAGTTTCAGAAGTTCAGTCCATTATCATCATGGTAGGAAGCATGGGAGCCTGTGGGCAGACATGATGTTGAAGAAGTAGCTGAGAGTTCTATATCCTGATCCACAGGCAGCAGAAGGAGACTATGTTCCACACTGGGCATAGGTTGATCCTATATAAGACCTCAAAGCCTGCTTCCACAGTGACACACTTCCTCCAACAAGGCCACACCTACTCTAATTAAGTCCACACCTCCTAATAGTGCCACTCCCTATGGCCAAGTGTTCAAACACACGAGTCTATGGGGGTTATACCTATTGACACAACCACAAGGCTCCATCTCTTAAAATTCCCACTACCTCCTGACAGTACATGATCTGGAGACCAAGTCTTCAACACTCAGCTTTCTGGGAGACATTAAAGACACACATTTTAACAACACATAAAACAGGAGGGGGAGCAGCATGGTGGTGAGAAAAAGCAACGTATCTACTCCTGTCCTAGTTTGCTTTCTGTTGCTGTGACCAAAAGCATCATGGGGACTAAAGGGTTCATTTCACCTTAGAACTTATGGTTCATAAGTAGACACAGTAACTGAAGCAAAGTCCATGGAGGAACACTACTTACTAGCTTGCTCCCTGTGGCCTTTTCAGCCTGCTTCATTATACACAAAGGACCATCTGCTCAGAGTGGCACTGCCCACAGTGCCCTGGGCCCTCCCATGTCAGCTGTTGGTTAAGAAAATGCCCCACAGACTTGGCCACAGGCCAACCTGATGAAGCATTCCCTCAACTGAGGCTCCCTCTTCTCAGAGGACCACACCTTGGGTCAAGCTGACAAAAAAACAAAACAAACAAACAAACAAACAAACAAACAAAAAACAAACCAACCCAACCCAAACCAAACCAAACCAAAAACCCCAATGAACACAACATTTTTGAATATTCCTGTATAGAAGTTGTGTGTTTGTAGGCCAGAATTCATATCTGAGTATTTTTAAATTAATTTTTTAGTTTTTGAGAAGGAGACCAAGAAGACTCAGATAGTGGAGAGAGCAACAGGTAACACACACCTTTGGTGCATCACGGTGTGCCTACGGATCTGGGATCATGTGTAATAATAGGATTGTGGAGTAACTTGATTCTGAAGTTTCCCTTTTGGGTTGTGTTTTCTAAACTCCAGTCTCTAGTTGTAACATTATTATATTTTTTGTCAAATTTGCATTCCATTTCCATTAGTATATAATTGCTTTAGTCAATTCCATTAAGTTAGTTAATTCACTTTTCTAGACAACTTTCTATCAGTAGGGTTAATTGAAAACACCCTTAGTTACTGTAAATGGGAGAGAACTATATTAATAATAACAACTCTATTAAATTCCAGCCCAGTCTTGTTGACTGCTATTGTCTTTGACCATAGAGCCTGCTGTGTCAATTATAGGGTAGATGAGCAAACATGTGTTAAGAGATGGTTTGTGTGAAGTCAGACAGAGGTCAGATAGAAACAGACCAATATCGAATATCAGTAGAGAGGTTAAAAGAGGGATTGCAAGGACAATCCTTTTCTCCCATTGCAAGGGAATATCATTTAACTCTACTCCCCTGTGTCTCAGGCTGTGAGCCAGGCTGATGAAGCCTTGGAATGGCCTTGGAATGGAATTAACTTTGTATTAACTCTTTGAGAACGTCATAGAAGAATACAATGAAGTGTGGTCTATCCAACCTCCACTTTCCATGAAGCTGGGAGAGGGGTGTGCTATGAAGGATGTAGGAGGAGTTGGAGAAGGGGAATTGGATGTTGTGGGTTATGATAGCTGCCTGTATGTGCAGGGGTTGGGGTTGGGGACTGTCGATTGGAATGTGGGAAACCTGCCAGTGGCCACACCCTCAAAGAAGAATGATTCTCTCTCCCTCTCCCTCTCCCTCCCCGCTCAGTAGCCATCAACTGCCAAAGACTCCTTGGTAAGGGGTGGAGCTTGGAGAATACCTAATCCATCTATGTGTACATTGACTGGCATGTAACTACAGCTGCTGTGATTTCCCGACAGGGAAAGTCACACTATGTCCAGAAGAGAGCACATTATGACCCTCCTCACCATTCTCTAGCTGTCACGTCTGTCCTTCCTGGCCCCTCTGATTGTGATGGTCCTTGATCCTTGACAGGTGTTGGGTGGGGTTGATACACATGTCCTCATTAGGGCTGGGCATGCAGAACCTCTTATTCCCAGCTCTTGATTGAGTTGTTCCTCTCGGTATTGAGCGGTACCCACTGGTGGGAGAATAGACACTTTGTTAAACAGACTGACCCAGGGAATCGGACTCCCATGGTGGTAGGGTCTTCACTTACCATATCTTTGTCTCCAACTAACTCTCTGGCTTAAAAAAAGGGCCATGTTAAAAGAAAACCACAATGTATTTTGGAGAACAACCAGAGTTTTTTTTCTCTCCATTTTTTTTATAAAGTCTCTCATTTGCAAAAATAATTTTAAGGTCATAAAAGAGGTAGGAACACAGTACAAAGATGTTCTGTTCTGCTGGGGTGTGTTAATTATGGTTTCCTTATTTGCTCTGCTGGTTTTTCTCTGCCCTATAACCTCTGTCTCTCTACCCACCATGTGTGCGTATCTGTATATCTGTACATCTATGGCTGTGTATCTACATACATGTGTCTATACCCCCTGAACGATTTGAGACTCTTAGATGATACATTATGTATCCTTATTTCCACAGTTCATTGTATTCTTCCCAAGAATAAGAATATCCTCTTACATAATTACAGTGCAGTTGTTAACTTAAAAAAATTTTCTCTTGAAATTTCATCTACCTAGTTCATATTCTAATTTTGTTAACTGACAAGTGTGTATAAATCAATGTAATAACAGTGCCCCACAAATCAGCTATACCCTCTAAGATAGCTTCTGGTCGTTGATCATACATTTAGTTATTGTATTACCCCTTAGTCTTTAACATGGATTGGTTTCTCAGCTTTGGTGCTGTAGAAGACCAGATATGATGGCTCTCTGTGATCACATGCTCACCATTGCTGGTTGTATGTCATTTCTGGCTGGAAAAGTGTATAAATGACAATGTTTCAACACAGGTATCACACCCAGAGACACACAGCATCCAAAGATATGCAGCATCCTCACCCTTTGGTAATTTTTTTTGTGTGTTTGTGTGTGTGTATGTGCGTGCGCTTGCACAATCTCTGGTACTATTCCTCAGTCACTGTCCATCTTATGTTTTGAGATATGACCTTTCCCTGGTACCTGGAACTCTCCAACTACACTAGCTTGGCTGGTCAGTTAGCTCTTTTTACTTCTCCAGTTTTAGAATTACAACCATATATCACCATACTGGGTTTATTTATGTAGGCCCTAGGGATTGAACTCAAGTCTTGGTGCTTACAAGGCAGCCCCTTTAATCCCTTTAATGACCGAGCTATCTCCCTAGCCTGCCTGTTTATCACTTGGTCAAGCTGTTGCTGGGGGTTTGCCTCTGTACATATGGTATGTTTTCTTTGAAGCTAACCCACAGTCTGTGGGAGGGAAGCTTTAAGAGCAAGTTAATGCTTTCTTCTTCACTACTCTGATTCTATATGTGGAGACTAGCCTGAAGGGAAGGGAGAAGAGCTAGAGATGCCAGCTAGAAACCTATAAAAGATGTTACTGCAAGCTACATGGGAAATAAAGGAGGGAGAGATAGAGAAAGGGAAGGAGAGAGGAGGAGAGGAGAGAAGAAAGACAGAGAAAGCTGAGAAGGGGTGGGGGGAGAGAACCCGTGGCATTATCCAAGGAGAGGAGGTATTGAAACCAAATGCATGGGTATGGACACTTACAAAAAACCAGGAGATTCACATTTGCCACTTCCGTAGTGAAAATAAAATGTAGTCTTAATGATTGGACTGCTGTAAGGAGGGTTCTGTAAATGTTAGTTATAGCAGTAGGAATGCTGGCCTCTATATGCTTACTACTTAAAATTGTGTGTGTGTGTGGGTGCACGTGTGCACATGCCTGTGTACATGTGAGTGCATGCATTTGCCTGAGTGCATGGCACAGCACACATATGGAGGGCTGTTGGTTCTCACCTTCCACCTTAGTTGAGATCTGTGTCCCCTGCTCCCTGCTGTAGATGCCAGGCTATGCAGCCCGTGAGTGGCTATAGTGGATTCTCCTGACTCCACCTCCCATCTCCTTGCAGAGGTGCTGGGATTGCAGATGCACATGGCCACATCTGGCTTTCCATGGGTTCTGGGAATCCAAAGTCAGGTGGTCACACTTGCATGGCAAGCACACCCACTGAGTCAAAGGCCCAGAGCCTTGTTAACGTTTGTTGATTATTTTCTCTTTTCCCAAATCCTCATGTCTCAGGAAAAGTCAGTAAAAACTCCCACCACGATGAGATCCTCTTGCTTTCGTAATTTCCCAGTCCTCCCTTTGGAGGGCGTGTTTAGCCCTTCCTTTACATCTCACATTTCTTGTCCTTACACATGAAGAGTGAGTCCTGTAAACAGTATAGTATATAATTAGATTTTAGCATCTAATCAATGTCTTATAATTGGAGTATTTGGTCAATTTACATTTAATTACTGAGATAGCCAGGCTTAATGATATCATCTTGCTATTTGTTTTCTGTCTGATTTATTTTCCTTGTTCCTTTATTCTTTGATCAATCAATGATTTTTATTACTATATTTCTCTCTTACGTTCACCTTTAATTAGACATTACATTATTATTCCTCTAACAGTTTCTCTAGAAATTAATACCTGGATTTATTAGACTCTTCAAAACAGAGCTTTTATCTCTTCCCAAGGGAGGCAAAAGTCAGGGAGGTGGTTAATTCAGTTTACTTTTCTCATTTTTTTCTGTTATTGTTATTATATAGTTAGACCGCTTACATTAATTATTTAGTGTGTGTGTGTGTGTGTGTGTGTGTGTGTGTGTGTGTGTGTGCAAACCATAGTGCAGTATAGAGGTCAGAGGACAAATTGTGTGAATTGGTTCTCTCTACCAAATGGGTTCTGTGAGGAACTCAGGTTATTAGGCTTAGCAGAAAGTACCTTTACTTAGTGAGCTATCTTGCCTAGTCCCTGATATATATATAACACACACACAGACACAGACACACAGACACACAGACACACACAGACACACACACACACACACACACACACAAAACAGTGGTGATATGAAGTTCAGTGAAATCTAAGAGAATATAGAAACCTAATTACATGAAATGAGAACTGTGATAAAAAATTGAGTAAAAACCAAAGTTTTGAAAATGAGTGGAATAAGGGACTTGGAACAACTAAGTGCAAAAACACAGTTGAACGCTTCAACCATCAAATACTTCAAATAGAAGAAAGATACCCAAACATGATGACAGGCATTTTAAAATATCTTGGTTAGAAAAAAAAAGAATAAGAAAACATTTAAAAGCTGGGCAGCACTTGGGAGGCAGAGGCAGGTGGATTTCTGAGTTCGAGGCCAGCCTGGTCTACAGAGTGAGTTCTAGGACAGCCGGGCTATACAGAGAAACTCTGTCTTGAAAAGCCAAAAACAAAACAAAACAAAACAAAACAAAACAAAACAAAACCATATTTAAGCATATGGGCAGGTTGGCAAGATGATTCAGTGGGTAACCGTGTCTCCTGCCAAACCTGTAGAAGTGAGTTCAAGTCCTGGGACTTCCATGGTGGAAGGAGAGAAATGAACTAACAAAGTTGTTCTCATTCCAACTCACTCATACACATACAAAATAAATTAAAATGTGATAAAAACTGAATAAATCTTATCACCTCCTCAATGCTGGCCTCTGATCTCCATACAAGCACTGTGCTGCACATACACATACATATATAAAATAAATAAAAATGTAATGAGTGTATACCCAACAAAATAAATGTTTTCATTTTGGAATATATGAAAGAAGGAAAACAAACCTAAGGGTGTAGAAAGCTTATTCAATAAAATAGAAATATAAAATTCCTTAGACCTGAGAAAGTGACGGACACCCATGTATAAAACTCCTGGGGCTCTCACTGACATGACCAGGAAGAGTATCATGGCAATCAAACTCAGACTGTTAGGACTATAAGACAAAGGAGAAACTTTAATAGGTGCAAGACAAGGGTATCTTCATTGAAGTAATCGTGGACTTCTCAGGGAGACCTTACATGCCAGGAGGATACAGAATGCTCACCTGTTCTAAATACTTAAAGACAGTAACTTCCAACCTTAGCCCAGGAGCTATCACTTAGAAATAAAGAGAAACAAAGACTTTCCAACCCCCGCCTCCACTCTGTGCTGGCTAGTTTTCTGTCAACTTAACTCAAGCTAGAGTTATCTGAAAGGAGAGAATCTCAATTGAGAAAATGCCTCTGTAAGAAGATCGGGATGTACACAAGCCTGTAGGGCATTTTCTTAATGAGTGATTGTTATGGGAGGACCTAGCCCCTTGTGGTTGCCCTGAGCTCTGTAAGAAAGCAGTCTGAGAAAACCATGAGGTACAAGCAGTACCCCTCCATGGTTTCTGCATTGTATAAGGTGTATGATTAGTATAATCAATTCATATAATTGAAATATACTAAAATGATCCAAGACAACTTCCCCAGAAGAGAACTTATTTCACTGGTGTGCATGAAAACACACACACACACACACACACACACACACACACACACACACACACACACAGACACTCAGAGTGAGAGGACAGGAAATGATGGTCTAAGCAAATGAGAACGGAGAGCGGGAGTAAGCTGTTATATCCACCAAAATAAACAGAAACCTGGAAGGTGAGACAGGCTTTCTATGATGATCAGTGGACTGAGTCAACAGGAAGACAGACTGTGAATCTACCCACATCTAATTTACTAGCACCTCATATCATAAAACCAACACCATTAGACAGGTACAGGCCCCTAAACAGTAACAGTCAGGGCCATCAACAGCCATTTGCATTAAGAGATAACTCACAGCAAGGAGGCGAGCAAGCAAGCGAGCAAACCAAACAAGAACAACAATAACAGGAGCAGCAGCAGTAGCAACACCAACCACATACAACCAACCAAACAAGGAACATCAATTAATCCAAACCATGGGTCAAATGTGCTTAGAAAACACAGAACATTCTATCCTACAGCCCTGGGATGAGCATGTTCGTATCAGCACATGGACTTTCTCTAGAGAAAGAAGATCCTATATGAGGCCACAGATAAACTAGTGGGTGATATTAATGGGGCTGGGAGATGGCTCAGTGGTACAACACTTGCCATGCAATTGTGAAGACCTGAGCTTGGACAACCAGAGCCCAGGCAAAGCTCGGTGCTGGAGCTCATGTCTATAATCCTGACACCAAATTCCTGGAAGCCAAAGGGCCAGCTAGCAGGGCACACATAGCAGTGAACATGGGAAAACATGTGCGAGGTAAACCCAAGATACAGCATGAAGTAAAAATACTCTAACTACAGGCTAAGTGATTTTACTTCAGAAATCCAAAATTCAGAATGTTCTAAATTCTAAACTTTTAAATTAAATCAATTTTCTTCCTTCCTTCCTTCCTTCCTTCCTTCCTTCCTTCCTTCCTTCCTTCCTTCCTTCCTTCCTTCCTTCCTTCCTTCCTTCTTTCCTTCTTCTCTCTTTCTCCTTCCCTCTCTCTTATTTATTTATTTATTTATTTATTTATTTATTTATTTATGAGTCAGAGTTTCACTGTGCAGCCCTGGCTGGCCTAGAATTACTTATGTGGGCTTGTCTGGCTTTAAATTCATACAGATTAGCTCACCTCTGCCTCTCAAATATTGTGATTAAAGATGTGTATCACCATCACGCCTGGCATGGACTTTTTTTTTTTTTGTGACATGCTCAAAGGCTGAGATGCCAGAGCATCTGTTGGTTTGGATTTCTAGATTAGGGTTGTTTGACCAGTCATATCCATGCAAATATTCTAAACTCTAAAGAAATTGGAAATGGGAAGTGCTCCACCTCTCAAGTAGCCGGGATAAGGCTTAGTCAGCTCTGAGCCCATACAGCGTGGGCTTCTTTATTGATGCTAAAAATCAAAATCAACACACACAAGTTGTTTTTTTTTTTTAAGATTTATTTATTTATTATATGTAAATACACTGTAGCTGTCTTCAGACGCACCAGAAGAGGGCATCAGATCTCATTATGGGTGGTTGTGAGCCACCATGTGGTTGCTGGGATTTGAACTCATGACCTTCCGAAGAGCAGTCAGTGCTCTTCCCTGCTGAGCCATCTCACCAGCCCCACACATAAGTTTTATACACAGAATAATGTTAAAATGCATTATAATAACAAACTATGCAAGAGACCATGAGGTGATGGTAGAATTGTGGAGCTGGGTAAAGTAGCCCTGTGGGTCAAAGCAGGGTTCAGTCAGTCAAAATCCCAGCACTGGATGGAAGGTAGGGGCTCAGGAGTGCTGCTTGCATGGCCCACAGGGCTAGTGAAAGAATTATCCACCTGATAAAAGCTGCACCAGCATGTGGAATATCTTAAGAAACCTTGAAGGAAACAGGGGCCGTGATGACGAAGTTTACCAGCAACCACATGCCCTGAAGGCTCACAACAGTCCAGAGAGCTTTCTTTGTGAACTACTTCTTCAGGACTCAGCAGGAATTGGCTTTGTATAAAATCCAGGAACACAAGGAGATGGCTCAGTGGGTAGGAGTTCTTGCTGTGCAAATGTTAGAACCTGGATTCACATTCCCAGCACTCAACATAGAAGCCAGGCATTGCAGGATATGCCTGTAACTCTAAACCAGCAGGCAGGAGCTCCCTGGCTAGTCACTATAGCTGCAGCGGTGAGCTTCTGGTTCATTGGGAGACTCTGTCTCAAGGGAATAAGCAGAATGTCAGAGGAAGACACCTGTGTGATTATATACACTCAGACAGACTCTCACACACGTGTGCACAAGTAACACACACACACAAGCATGCATGCATGCACATGTACACACACACATGCACATACAGCAAGCTCATTCCATGCAAAGGAAGCAGTGTAATAGAGGCGTTTCTCTTTTTAAAACTTATTTTTTTATTTTATTTTACCTGTGTATTTTGTCTTCGTGTATGTATTGCACCATGCGTATGCCTGGTACTCTTGGAAGTCATAAAAAGGTACTGGATCTCCTCAAACTGGAGTTATAGATGGTTGTGAGTCACCCTGTAAGAGTGTCCAGTTCTCTTCACCTCTAAGCCATCTTTCCAGCCCCCTACATAATGGAGGCATGAAATGGTGTCTGTGGTGGGTCTGCCATAGTCTCTGCAGGCACTGATGAGACCAGCCAGAGTGGGGGGTGTGGAGTGAACCACACAGGTGGAATTGTGACGAACTAGTCCATTTCAGGACAAATCAAGGGGAATGAAAGTGCCTGTCTGCCATGGAGCTAGCACACAGTGACAACGGCTGGTCCAGCTGCTCATCACGGCACAGTGGCTTTTAACTTGCTGGTAGAGCACGTGCGGAGAACCTTCTGAGATGACATGAGAAGAGTTTCGCAGAACTGGGGATCAAATCCAGGGCTTTAAGTACGCTAGGAAAGTTGGCTGCGCTGGCGCCACCTGCAGGGAAAGGAAACAGTGCTCGCAAAATGATCTGAGCCGAGGGGAAAAAAGGTCCTGAGTATCCTGAATGGGGAGACATCAAGTGGGAAGACTGGAAATTGAGAAATACAGAAGGTGACTGGAGAGATGGCTTAGCTGTTCCGAGCACTGACTGCTCTTCCTGAGGTTCTGAGTTCAATTCCCAGCAACCACATGGTGACTCATAACCGTCTGTAATAGGAGCTGATGCCCTCTTCTGGTGTGTCTGAAGACACCTACACTGTACTCCTATACAATAAACAAAACCAAAAACTCCTATTCCAATTGATACTGATAACCACTGTAAAAGAAAACGGAATCATTGCCAATACAATATTGTCCCATTTGGAGATCCCTGGGTGGGAGGGGGGAAGTGGATTTGTATCATTGGATCTGTCCTGTTTCTTTATGTACCTTTCAGATAAATAACACTCTCCATTTCTCACCTTGGGTTTGCAGATTTGTTAAGTAAGAAGCAAACTGTCACAGTGTTTTTTGGAAGGTGGAAGTGTACTTAAGATTATTTATTATATGGAAAACTTCTATATAAGTGCATTGACATAAATGCTAGTGATTTCTTACTGTCTCCTTTTTTTGTCTGGTTTTGCTTCTTATGGACATGTTTGTAATTTTTAAAAATCATTTTTAAATGTCTTTTATGAAATATAATGTCCTAAAGATTAAAAAAAATAAATCTAAAGAAAATAGAGAAATAAAGAAGGGTAAAACAATAGCTGGGACCAAGAGCTCTTGCCTAAGCTGATGACTAATGTTAAGCAGGCTTATTAAGAAGTTTACATACATACTATTTGCGGGGGGAGCATGGCCAACTTAATCAGAGAGCTGAGTTAGATAATGTTGGTAAAGAGAAGACAGGATATCTCAGACACAGCTGCATTAGGACTGAGAACCACAGTCCAGGGGAAATATCTGGGTCCCCAGAAACAGCAGCCTTGATTCCTTCAAGGCCATGGCTATGTGCCCTGGCTGGATCTTGACAAGTCTGGCCCTGGACAAGGACATAAAACTGATGCTCCCTTCATCATTTCAAGGCCTCTGAGAAAGTCACGGGTCGGCATGGCTCCCAAACTATGAATCGAGGTTGTTTCAGATAGTCTATTCTGTGACTCATGTTTCCTGGAGTCAGCATGAGACATGAAACTGTGCAAGAGGTTTAAAGGGAGAATGAGGTTATGGGTACAGGGGCAAAAAGTTCAACACCGACCCAGGAAGAAGTGGGGCCTCGTAAAAGCAGCAGTGAAGTGTTTTGTCCAGCTGCACAGGGGAGACTGCAGTCAGTATGGTACCTTGACTGGGAAGAGGACCCTACCTTTGCTTGTGTGAAGACTGCAACTTGTGGGGATGGCTGGCCGAGGTGAGTTTGTGTTCGAGTCTTGTGGATTTCTGCGTGGCCTTACTGAGTGAGGCAGCTCTCTGTCTGACGTTTCCTCAAGAGAAAGTTGTAGATGAGCAAATGAGAAGTTTGCATCATGCTCAAATTTCTCTCCAGTGTATCAGCCATATTGCAGGACACTGATCCTTCTGAACAAGGGACGTAAAAAGTTGTAGCTGTGGGGTGTTGGACGGGAACAGACGTTACATCCCAGACTTTTTGCTTCCAGCTCAGTGTGCCGGTGAATACCTGTAGTTTCTAACCTGGGAAGAAGAGTCAGGGAGATTGCCAGCTTGAAAGTAGCCTGGGCTACATAGGAAGACCTTGTTTTCGAAGCAAAACAAAATGACTCCCCCGATCCTCACGAGCACTTCTGAGGAGGTAGAGTAAGGTGGTAGGTAGCCAAGATGTTCTGGAAAATCGTCCTGACAGGGACACTAAGTTGAATTTGCCAGCCTAGAGCTGAGGGGTCATGTGAGAGAGGTCATCCTGAAAGACCAGAGTGCCTATCTTCAATATAACTGAAAAAAAAAAATGATGCAATGGGAAAGACAGGAGGCGAGACTTTCCCATTACACCACCTCACGTCACAGCAGCCCAGCGTGCAGACAGGTGCCTCCTACTTGGAGAGAGCATTCAGTTCAGGCCTTGGACTTGAAAACCAATTATTCATTTGAGCATGGTAAAACCCAGTTTGAGACTAGCCTTATGATTCCCACTGCCAGGCTAATGCCCAAGGGCTGAGCCTCTCCAGCTGGGCTATGCCAGGTGGCAGACAGAGCATCTTCATTTTCTCTCCATCAGTCTTGGGTGGCAAACCTGGGGGTATAGCAAGAAAGACTCTTTATCAGGGCTTTGTCTCAGATCTGGGTACTACCACTGCTGTGGTGGGACCCAGCACTCTGTGAAAACTGAAGACCTGGTTCCAGGACAGAGCTTACAGACAAAAACCTCTGAGTTTGCTCTGACATGCTGAGACCTGTGCACCTGTCAGATAGACTCCAGATTTGAATGAAATGATTCTTGCCTCAGAGCGGGCCTGGGGAACATGCACACTGACACACATGTACACAGCCCTAGAGCAAATACCATGAAGCCATATTCTGACTGTAGGTTTGGGTGGTGGGTGGTGGGGCTATGTATTTTTTTGGTTGTCCTTTCCTGACATTTCAGCAGCAAGTTTCTGCATTTTTTTCCCAAAGGGGAATTTACTGGCTCATTTAATCTAGAAAGTATAGTATCTGCTGCCTTTGGGAACGTCTAGCTCCCTGGCCCGGAATGCCTCTGTCACTGGTCTCTCTCTCCTTTTATGGGAGTTCAAATGTTTCTCACTGTCCAAAAATGGAGCTACCTCTGGATCTTATCCCAGCCCTGTTAGCATTCTGGCCAGGGACATGCTTGGTATGTTTAATCTAAATTGCTCGTTCTAGAAAATGCAATGCTTTCTGTGTGCCTGGCTTCCACCTTCAGGAAAATCAGCTGGACGTTACCCTTCAGCCACCAGCGCATCACTGTTAAACTGTCCTCTGCCTTCTCCAGCAGGAGAGTCTGTCTCTTTCCATCATAGCTGGCAGAGTTGCTGCTGTGTCTGCAGTAGACAGGGAGCCGTGCTGAGACCACAGGGAGGACAGAAATTCATCATCTATGGGATGAGGTCCTCAGCATCCGGAAGCTCTCTCTGGTATGGTACCTCAGCTCCACGCCAGTGCTTAATGCTGCACCTCAGGTTCATGGTACACTTTCTATGTACTGTGGATACGAAGGTAGAAGACAGCCCAACTGGGGATACACTGTCCCCATTGACTGGAAGGTTTAAATGGAGTAGATACTTGTATGTTAACCTGTTAATCATAGCACAGGACCGCCATAGTCAATTCATCATGATAACCCTTTTACATTTTAATCAATCAATCAATCAATCAATCAATCAATCAATCAATCAATCAATTTTTGGCTGTTGTCTAGCTATATCTCCCCTGCTGGTCTTAAAGTTATGTCTCAAGCAATCCCATTGCCTTAGCCTCCTGATTAGCTGGGATTATCATCACACCCTGTCTTTTGCAGTAACTCTTAAATGATTTGGGGACCATCTGTACATCTGTGGCTCCCATCAAGCATGGGGAGATGAAGTTTCTTAATCTTCAAGACCTCCCAAAACAGGATCTCTGGGAAGCAGTTTGCATTTTAAGTCTTGTTAGCCCACACCCTTCTTAGGGTCCATGGAAGAATGGGAGCTGCTGGCCTCCATGAAAGCTGCTTTCTTTGCACTGCTCCACCACTGATCCACTTTTTCAGTTCAGATGTTTCCAGAACATTGTATTCCATGTGAAATTAATAGAAAGTTTAAACCACCCATTTTCCTCTCATTTAAAGCAGGCATACCCTATACAGATCAGATGGATTCCTGGTGGGACGTTCCCTGACTTCCTCATTGTCCTGTGCTAGGCCTTTTCTACAAGGCTGCCCACACACATCAGCCTCTGCCCCTAGGAGCACCCACATCACACTTTGGCGACTACTGACTTCATATTCCATGCTATGGGGCAGGGGACATTTTTCCATCACTGGCAGCTTCTAGTGGTGACATGGTCTCCTGATGGTTCATTGAATTGGCCTTTGGCAAAGGGACTTGTGTCTGAGTTGGCTCACTTGAATACCCCTACTCCCTCCTGTTTGTGTTTGTTACTTCCCACGGCTCTGATAGAATGCCCACTAGAATCAGCTTACAGCAGGGCAGGAAGGCTTCTTTTAGGTTCAGAGTTTCAAGGATATTTCGGCCTGTTATGGTAGGGGAAGGTTTGGCTGCTCTGGCAACAGATGAACGTGGCTGAGGCTCCCTACTAGGCCACAGATCAGGAAGTGGAAAGCTCACATTTCAACTAGAAACAGATATGACCTTTGAGGTCTGAGCCGAATCACCAGTTTCTGTTACTGTGGCTATATAGCCCTGTTGTGATTTAAACGAGAATGGCCCCATAGGCTCATACATTTGAGTCCTTAGTTGGCGGAACTCTTTGGGAGGGACTAGGAAGAATGGTGTTGGAGGATGCTTTTGTGCACTGTGTATTCATTTGAGTACTGATTTCTGTACCCAGAGATTTGGTTGCAGTGCTGACTTTAGTATTGCCATTATTATGAAGCATCTCCTGACTCAGTGTTTTATAAAACACTGTATTCCATCACCTTCTGATGGGTTGAAATAAAGGCTGAGCAGCCTATAGCTGGGCAGGAGAGGGAAAGGCGGGACTTCCATGTTTAGAGAGAAGGAGATGGTGGGGACCAGGGGAGTCGCCACTGGGACACAAATGAAGAAGGAAGTCCCAAGAGTACGACCAAGTTGACGGGTAATGGGCCATGTGGCTGGTAAGTAGGCAAGGTCAGCATTGTCTGGTTAGAATAGCTTAGGTCTTTGTGTCATTATTCAAAGCAAAGGTGGCATAGAAAAGCTCCTATTCTTACAGTATGGCCTTGTTGGAAGGGATGTGTAACTGAGGGTGACCACTGAGGTTTAAAAGTCCACATCATTTCCAGTTAACTTCTTTGCCTTGTGCTTGTGGGTCAGATGTAAGTTCTTAGCTACAGCCCCAGTGCCATGCCATGTCAGCCTGTCTGCTGCCATGCTCCCTGTCATGATGGCCATGGACTCTAACCCTCTAAAACTGTAAGCCTCAAGTGAACTCTTTCTTCTTTAAGTGGCCTTGGTCATGGTTGTCATTGTATCAGTTGAAGTAATAGTAGAGTAACTAAGGCAGTCTTGAAGATTCTACAGCTTCTGAGAACAGCACCAGCAGTGGGGATCCAGTATTCAAACACATGAGCCTTGGGGAGATATTTCATGCCCAAACTATAACAGTATCCTGGAATTACTACATAATTAGGAAAAGGTTCCTTGAGCTGTTACTACAAGATGTGAATGTGATCTTTATGGATATAGATGCTTTCCATGCAGTGAAACTATTTGCTAGACCAGAGAGCTGATGGATGCTACATACAGTGCTGTGGTAGCTGGCAACAGGGGAGTCCTTTGTATGATGTGGCATGATATACTGTTTTATAAACTGTGAGATATTTATGATGGACTGGGGCTGGGCACAGTGCAGGGGGTCAACTACTCAGGGACACAATGATTAGCATCTTTGGCTTCTGAAGTGAGATTTGGAAGGAGGGTAGAGGAGGGGAAGAACTTGGTAAGATGCCTTTGAAGGATGCCTGTTGGAGAATGCAGATAGTGTCTGAGAGACAGTATATCAGTTGCAGTGACAGCATAACAATTGCTGTGACAGTGTTATCAGTTACCGCGACAGTATCAATTGCTGCGACAGAGTATCTGTTACTGTGACAGTGTATCAGTTGCTGTTCTGTTGCTGTGGTTAAATGCCCTGGCTAGAATGAGCTTATGAAAGAAAGTCTTTATTTTGATTTACAGTTCCAGAGAGCATAGAGTTCATCAAGGTGGCGAGCAGTGGCAATAGGAAGAGAAAGGAAGACAGCAAGAGCAGGAGGCTTGCTGGTCACATTCCATTCACATATAGGACACAGGGAGAGAAAACAGGAGGTCAGGTGAGACTAAAAATCCTCAAAGCCCACCCCTAGTGACGCATTTCCTCTAACAAGGCTCCATCTCTTAAAGGTTCCATAACTTCCCCTAAACGGCCCATCAACTGAGGATGAAGCATTCAAATACAGGAGCCTGTGTGGGACATTTCTCATTCACACCACCCCAGACAGGAATATTTTCTAGTTGCATCTTTTCTCCCAAAGGAATGTAAAGAGAACAAATCGGATGGTAAATGGCTCCACGTGGCAGCAAACAAGCAAGTTGCCCTGGGGAGAGGCATGAAATCCCTCTTCAAGGATTGCACATGGCTTCCACGCCCTTGGGTTTAGCGGAAACCCCAGCTGTGGGATCTCTTAAGCAATTATGAAAAAAATGCTCAGCAGTGCCACTCATTTAACACAAGGCTCACAAATCTGGGGCAAGGTTTGTCTTTGAAGATTTTCTTGTTTCGTCTATGATTTCCATCTACGGGTTCTTCCTTGGACAGGATGTGTTGCTAAGGCAGCCTTAAGACCTTTTCCCTCCTGAATCTGCTTCCATTCTCTTCTGTGAGAGGCTTGGGAGTACAGGGAGGCTTGGTACCCTCCTGCTGGAGTCTTGAAAACAAGGCGGTGACTGAAGCTAGGACATATAGGACACATGGATGCTGCATACCATCCTTAGTTGGTTACTTGTCCCATTGTGGAAGAGTTCTTGCCTAGCTACTGTTGGAATCCTTTTATACAAATCCGGACTGGGGAGGGGGCCTGGGGAGATAGTTAACTTGTTAAATAACTTGTAGGCATTAGGACCTGAGATCTGCTGGAGACAGGCATATCCCTGAAGTTAGCTGGTCAGCCAGCCTAGACTATTTGATGGGTTCTGCATCCAGTGGCTTAAACAATCCATGGCAACAATGGCACTGTTCTGTAGTTTTGAAGCGTGAGTGCTGCTTGGACCTTTTCCTTCAGAGTTTTACAAAGCTTTAGAGGGTTGTGTAGGTCCCTGGCATCATTTGAAGATCCCTTGTGGGGGGAAGAGCTGCCTTTAAATTCCCAATTACAGGGCAGATCTAGTTCTTGTGAGCTGCTGAACTAAATGTCTCAGTTCCTGACTGTTGGCTGAATGCCTTGCTGTGTTTGTGTCTCCAAGATGTCAGCCTGATTTATTAAAGCATGCACCCTGAGAAGGAAACCCAGACAACCCTTTAGCAAGATGTAAGTGGCAGTCTTTTGTAATCTAATCACAGAAGCCACACCCAGTCCCAGAACTCCATAGTGAAAACCAAGCTCCTGGGGGGGGGGGGGGGGGAGAGGATCATAGCGGACCACAAATAGCAGGAAAGAGGAATTGTCTGGGGTCACACTAAAATCTATCTACTGCAGAATTGAATTCATGGGTGAAAGAGTAGGTGCACAGAAGAGTTACTACAAACAAAATGGCAACTATTTTCTAGAGTGTCGGTAGCCTTTGATATTCCCATCAGCCACTGCAGGAGATTCAGCTTTCTCATTCTCTTAGCATTTTACATTTCCAAACATTTCTTATAGTCTCATCTACTGAGTGTGAAGTATCCTAATGTGGATACATAATTTTTATTTTTTTCTGATGGTTGATAATGCCAAACATCTTTTAATGTTACGAAAGGGTTTCTCTGTGTAGCCTTGACTGTCCTGGAACTAGCTCTGCAGACTAGTCTGGCTTCATGGAGATCTGCCCGCCTCTGCATCCTAAGTGCTAGGATTAAAGGAGTATGCCACCACTACCTGGACTCTTTTTTTTGTACCCATTTTATTAAAGTACGTAAATTTTATTGCCACATTTGAGAGTCAGTTTTCCTTATATTGTTGATTTATAAAACTTCTTTCCATATGTTTAGAGCTAGTGCCTCCTCCAGATGAGGCCTTCTTATTCCTTACACTTGAGTGCAGTGCCCACGGAAGCCAGAATGGGATGCGTTGGTGGTGTTCCTGGAGCTGGAGTGATGGGCAGTTGTGACCACCTCTTGTGGGTGCTGGGAACTGATTTGGGAATCTCCAGGGACAGTACACAACTGTAACCATTAAGTCATCTCTTTGGCTCCATTCCCTTCTCTTAATCTTACAGGTAAGAGGTACAGCCATCTTTGAGTGCCGTTTGGGAATAGTTCTAGGAAACCCTCTCCCCACATTCCAAATACTAACACCTGTAGACGATCAGGTCCCGAAGGACCATTCAACATTCACATAACATTTGTATGTGACCTGTGCCCACTATCTGTATAGTTTAAGCCGTCTCTGGATAGCTTAGATTACTAGATAGAATATAAATTTTGCATATATAATAGTGCCGTTCAAAGAGACAATGAGAAGAAAAACGATACCTTTTGTGCAGAGAAAGTACTTTTTCTGAATAGGCACGTGCATTCCTGGTTGAACCATAGGATAGAAAATCTGCAGACACGTCGAGCCGACTCTCCACAGCACAGGGTCATTGAGCGGTGCTAAGGAGCAGGCAGAGACAGAGGATTTTGTGTTTCATCGTGATATTGAATGAGGTTCTTCAGGCTTTCTCAATCAGATTCAGGAGATGGTTTCCTCTTCCTGGTTTGTCTAGAGTCTTAATGACTCTTATCCTTAATGACTCTTAAATGTTGTCAAATGTCCCCTTTTCAATGTATTGAGACCATAAATAATTTCTCTATTTTTTAATATAGAAAACTGTAGTAATTTTGATTGTTAAATACATTTGGAATTCCTAGGACCTGACTTGGTCATTATTAATGATATGTATTAATACACACACACACACACGTACACATACACACATACAATATTATGTGTCACATGTTCTTTTGTTTTGGTTATTTTAGCTGAGAATGCTTTTCTGGATTGCATCTGCTAAACCTTTGTTGAGGATTTTGGTACCTGTATTCATGAGGTCTGTAAGTTTCTCGGAACATTACTGTCTGGTTTGGACATGAAGGTGAAATGCCCTCCATAGGCTCACATGCTGGATGCTGTGAAATGCCCTCTGTAGGCTCACATGCTGGGTGCTCAGTTTCAGCTCGGGGTGCTGTTTTGCAGACTATGGAGCTTTTAGATGGGGGGGGTCTAGTTGGGAGAAGTCATCACTGGGGGTGGGCTCTGAGAGATATATCTTCCTTCGTTCTATTTTGAGCTTGTGAATGGTCACCCACATGGACTGCTAGAAGGGATCTCCTCCACCAGGACCTCCTGCTAATACGGGCTATATATCCTGAAACTGAACCCTAACAAGACCTTTCTTCCTTACATTGTTCTGTCGGGGTTTTTGGTTCCTAAGATGGAGAAGAAACGGATACAAAGGGCAACCTTGCAAAATCATTGGGGAAACATTTCTGGTCCATGACTCTAAAGTTTTATGAAAAACTGTTATTCCTTACATAGGTTTTGATGACACTTACTCGTGACTTAAATCTGGTTTGGGGAATGGTATTTAATATAATTTAGCTACAGGGCTCAAGAGATGGCTCTTGCAGAGGGCTTGAGTTCTGTTACCAAACACCCACATCAGGAAGCTGATAATTGTCTAAAACTCCATCTCTAAGGGAATTAGACACCTCTGACCTCTGTGTACACTAGCACTCACATGTTTACATATTCTACCCCACCCCAGACACATACATACACTCCCATAACTAAAAAATAAAAATGGTTCTTAAATATCCCAACTAGCATAATACATTCCGAGCTGCCTGTCTTGGTCATTATTCTATTGCTGTGAAGAGATACTAAGACTAAGAAAGAATTAATTGTGGGCTTGTGCATAGTTTCAGAGGTGAGTCCAGAATCATTATGGCATGGACTGAGCACAGGGTCCCCAGTGAAGGAGCTAGAGAAGGGACTGAAGGAGCTGAAGGGGTTTACAGCTCCTTAGGAGGAACAACAATATGAACTAATCATTACCCTCAGTGCTCCCAGGGACTAAACCACCAACCAAATAATACACATGGTGGGACTCATGGCAACAGCTGCATATGTGAGCCTCTACTTCTGTATTAGTCCAGCACTGTCAGAGCCTCTCAGGAGACAGCTATATCATGCTCCTGTCAGCCAGTACTTGCTGGCATCCACAATAGTGTCTAGGTTTGGTCATTGAATATGGGAAGGATTCCCAGGTGTGGCAGTCTCTGGATTGCCCTTCCTTCAGTCTCTGCTCCATAGTTTGTCTCTGCGACTCCTTCCATGGACATTTTGTTCCCCCTTCTAAGAAGGATCAACAGAGGAGTGGATACAGAAAATGTGGTACATTTACACAATGGAGTACTACTCAGTGATTAAAAACAATGAATTTATGAAATTCTTAGGGAAATGGATAGATCTGGAGAATATCATCCTGAGTGAGGTAACTCAGTCACCAAAGAACACACATGGTATGTACTCACTGATAAGTGGATATTAGCCCAGAAGATCGGAATACCCAAGATACAATCCACAAACCACAAGAAAGAACCTTCCTTGAAGAAGAAGGAAGATCAAAGTGTGGATACTTCACGGGATTTTTAAACCTCAAAGCCCACTTCCAGTGACACACTTCTTTCAACAAGGCCAAACTTTCTAATTCTGTTCAAGTAGTGCCACTCCGTGATGACTAAGCATTCAAATATTAGAGCCTATAGGAGTTCATTCTTTTTTTTTTTTTTTAAAAAAAAAGATTTTAACTTATTTATTTGCTTTACACCTCAATATCAGCCCCCCCTCTCAGTACCTCCTCACACAGATCCTCTCCCCCTTTCCCCTTACCCCTAGATCATCAAGCCACTCCAGAACTAAGTGAATCCTCTTCCACTGAGGCCAGACAAGGTGGCCCTGTTAGGGGAACAGGCTCTATAGGTAGACAACAGATTTAGGGACAGCTCCTGCTCCAGTTGTTGAGTCTACTGCAATGAAGACCAAGCTACACTTCTGCTACATATGGTTGGGCAGCCTAAGTCTAAGCTAGAGTTGCCTATAAGGACCATTCTTATTCAACCCATCACATTCCACTCCTGGCCCCCATAGGCTTATAGCCATATCACAATACAAAAATTCATTCAGTCCAACTTCAAAAATTTCCATAGTTTTTCACCATCTCAAGGCTGCTTCAAAAACAAAGTTCAAGGTCTCTTCTAAGACTCCTGTCACTATAACTCCCTTTAAAATAAAAATATACACATGTAGCAGATCA